>CAJGYO010000474.1:0-64560 GCA_904845875.1 Miscanthus lutarioriparius | reverse complement strand
TCCACTTGACCCCCATCACCTAGGAGTACCATTGGGTTCGTCCAAAATGATTTCTAAGCCTATGGTACTAAAGGCATAAACCGTGCACCTATCTTGCACCGACACTAACAATATCTCCAAACAGGCCGAAGCGAAGGCCACATTCCGCCCGGCAGGCCTCGTCACCTAGGAGTTCCATCGGAGTGCGTTCAAAATAATTTCGAGCCTTGTTTGCAACAAACTCATGCACCTATCTTGCACTAACATTAGCACTATCTCCAAATAAGACCGAAGCGAAGATTCCATGAGCCTCATCACCTAGGAGTACCATTGGGTGCGTCCAAAATGATTTCTCGAGCCTCTGGTGCTAAAGCATAAACCATGCACCTATCTTGCACCGACACTAACACTATCTCTCCAAGCAGAAGAAAGCAAGTTTCCATGAGCCCCTCGTCACCTAGGTTCATTCCGAGCACTTTGGTGCACTAATCCACACTATCTTGCAAGCGGACTGAAACGATTGATCCCCCATCACCTAGGGTACGTTCGGTAAAATGATTCAAGCCTTGCACATATCTTTACCTATCAAGAATTAACACTATCTCCAAAGCAGACTGAAACAAGCATCCCATTGAGCCTCGTCACCTAGGAGTACCATCGGGAGTGCGTCCAAAATGATTTACTGAGCCTATGGAACGTTTGGCACAAACCGTGCACCTATCTTGCACTAATACTAACACTATATCCAAGCGGACCAGAAACGAGATTCCACTTGAGCCTCGTCACCTGGGAGTTCCATGGGGTGCGGTCAAAATGATTTCGAGCCTTGTTTGGAACAAACCGTGCACCTATCTTGCACTAATACTAACACTATCTCCAAGCGGACAAAACAAGATTCCACTTGAGCCTCGTCACCTAGGGAGTTCCATCGGGTGCTTCAAAATGATTTCCAAGCCTTGTTCGGCACAAACCGTGCACCTATCTTGCACTAATACTAACACTATCTTCAAAGCGGACTTGAAGCTTCCTTTGACCCCCATCACCTAGGAGTACCATTGGGTGCGTCCAAAATGATTTCTAAGCCTATGGTACTAAAGGCGCACAAACCGTGCACCTATCTTGCACTAACACTAACACTATCTCCAAATGGACGAAATGAGATTCCACTTGAGCCTCGTCACCTAGGAGTTCCATCGAGTGCGGTCAAAATGATTTCCGAGCCTTGTTTGGAACAAACCCGTGCACCTATCTTGCACTAATACTAACACTATCTCCAAATAGACCGAAACAAGATTCCACTTGAGCCTCGTCACCTAGGAGTTCCATTGGGTGCGTCCAAAATGATTTCTGAGCCTTGTACATTGGCGCAAACCAGTTGCACCTATCTTGCACTAATACTAACACTATCTCCAAAGCGGACTGAGATTGAAACCAGCTTCCACTTGACCCCCATCACCTAAGCGATTTTTGAGCCTGGTACCATTTGGAATATGCGTCCAAAATGATTTCCGAAGCCTATGGTACTATTGGCACAAAACGTGTGCACCTATCTTGCACATCGACACTAACACTATCTCCAAACAGACCGAAACGAGCATTCCACTTGAGCCTCGTCACCTAGGGTTCCATCGGGTGCGGTCAAAATGATTTCCGAGCCTTGTTTGGAACAAACCGTGCACCTATCTTGCACTAATACTAACACTATCTCCAAACAGACCCGAAACAAGATTCCACTTGAGCCTCGTCACCTAGGAGTTCCATCGGAGGTGCGGTCAAAATGATTTCCAAGCCTTGTTTGGCACAAACCGTGCACCTATCTTGCACTAATACTAACACTATCTCCAAAGCGGACTGAAACAAGCTCCACTTGAGCCCCATCACCTAGGAGTTCCATTGGGTGCGTCCAAAATGATTTCTAAGCCTATGTTACTAAAGGCACAAACCGTGCACCTATCTTGCACTAACACTAACACTATCTCCAAATGGACTGAAAAGCAGCTTCCACATGAGCCTCATCACCTAGGAGTTCCATTGGGTGCGTCCAAAATGATTTCTGAGCCTTGTTTGGAAAGGCAAACCGTGCACCTATCTTGCACTAATACTAACACTATCTCCAAAGCAGGACCGAAACAAGATTCCACTTGAGCCTCGTCACCTAGGAGTTCCATCGGGTGCGGTCAAAATGATTTCCGAGCCTTGTTTGGAACAAACCGTGCACCTATCTTGCACTAATACTAACACTATCTCCAAATGGACTGAAACAAGCTTCCACTTGAGCCTCGTCATCACTAGGAGTACCATTGGGTGCGTCCAAAATGATTTCTAAGCCTATGGTACTAAAGGCACAAAACCGTGCACCTATCTTGCACCGACACTAACACTATCTCCAAAGCAGATTCCACAAAGCGAGATTCCACTTGAGCCTCGTCACCTAGGAGTTCCATCAGAATGCGTCAAAATGATTTCGAGCCTTGTTTGGAACAAACCGTGCACCTATCTTGCACTAATACTAACACTATCTCCAAACAGGACCAAAACAAGATTCCACTTGAGCCTCGTCACCTAGGAGTTCCATCGGTGCGTCCAAAATGATTTCGAGCCTTGTTACATTGATTGGCAAAACCGTGCACCTATCTTGCACTAATACTAACACTATCTCCAAATGGACTGAAACAAGCATCCACTTGAGCCTCGTCACCTAGGGTACCATTGAGTGCGTCCAAAATGATTTCTAAGCCTATGGTACTAAAGTGGCACAAACCGTGCACCTATCTTGCACTAATACTAACACTATCTCCAAGCGGACCAAAGCGAGAGATCCACTTGAGCCTCGTCACCTAGGAGTTCCATCGGGTGCGGTCAAAATGATTTCCGAGCCTTGTTTGGAACAAACCGTGCACCTATCTTGCACTAATACTAACACTATCTCCAAGCGGACGAAACAAGATTCCACTTGAGCCTCGTCACCTAGGAGTTCCATCGTGTGCGTTCCAAAATGATTTCCAAGCCTTGTTACGGCACAAACCGTGCACCTATCTTGCACTAATACTAACACTATCTCCAAGCGGACTGAAATAGCTTCCACTTGACCCCCATCACCTAGGAGTACCATTGGGTGCGTCCAAAATGATTTCTAAGCCTATGGTACTAAAGGCGCAAACCGTGCACCTATCTTGCACCGACACTAACAATATCTCCAAGCAGACCGAAATGAGATTCCACTTGAGCCTCGTCACCTAGGAGTTCCATCCGGTGCGGTCAAAATGATTTCCGAGCCTTGTTTGGAACAAACCGGCCTATCTTGCGCACCTATCTTGCACTAATACTAACACTATCTCCAAGCGGACCAAAACAAGATTCCACTTGAGCCTCGTCACCTAGGGTTCCATCGTGTGCTTCGAAAATGATTTCCAAGCCTTGTTATAAAGCACAAACCGTGCACCTATCTTGCACTAATACTAACACTATCTCCAAAGCGGACTGAAACGAGCTTCCACTTGACCCCATCACCTAAGAGTACCATTGGGTGCGTCCAAAATGATTTCTAAGCCTATGGTACTAAAGGGCAAAACCGTGCACCTATCTTGCACCAACACTAACAATATCTCCAAACAGACCCGAAATGAGATTCCACTTGAGCCTCGTCACCTAGGAGTTCCATCGGAGTGCGGTCAAAATGATTTCCGAGCCTTGTTTGGAACAAACCGTGCACCTATCTTGCACTAATACTAACACTATCTCCAAGCGGACCGAAACAAGATTCCACTTGAGCCTCATCACCTAGGAGTTCCATCGGTGCTTCGAAATGATTTCCGAGCCTTGTTTGGCACAAACCGTGCACCTATCTTGCACTAATACTAACACTATCTTCAAGCGGACTTGAAATGAGCTTCCACTTGACCCCCATCACCTAGGAGTACCATTGGGTTCGTCCAAAATGATTTCTAAGCCTATGGTACTAAAGGCAGCAAACCGTGCACCTATCTTGCACAAACACTAACACTATCTCCAAACAGGACCGAAACAAATTCCACATGAGCCTCGTCACCTAGGAGTTCCATCGGGTGCGTTCAAAATGATTTCCGAGACTTGTTTGGCACAAACCGTGCACCTATCTTGCACTCAATACTAACACTATCTCCAAATAGGACGAAACAAGCTTCCACTTGAGCCTCATCACCTAGGAGTACCATTGGAGTGCGTCCAAAATGATTTCTCAGCCTACGGTACCAAAGGCGCAAACCATGCACCTATCTTGCACCGACACTAACACTATCTCCAAACGGAATGAAACGAGATTCCACATGACCCACGTCACCTAGGGTTCCATCGGGTGCGTCCAAAATGATTTCTAAGCCTATGGTACATTGATTTGCAAAACTTGCACCTATCTTGCGTCAATACTAACACTATCTCCAAATGGACCGAAACAAGCATCCACTTGAGCCTCGTCACCTAGGAGTTCCATCGAGTGCGTCCAAAATGATTTCCGAGCCTTGTTTGGAACAAACCGTGCACCTATCTTGCACTAATACTAACACTATCTCCAAAGCGGACCGAAACAAGATTCCACTTGAGCCTGCGTCACCTAGGAGTTCCATTGGTGCGGTCAAAATGATTTCTAAGCCTTGGTTGCAACAAACCATGCACCTATCTTGCACTAATACTAACACTATCTCCAAGCGGACTGAAACAAGATTCCACTTGAGCCTCGTCACCTAGGAGTTCCATCGGTGTGCGTCCAAAATGATTTCTAAGCCTATGTTACTAAACACAAACCGTGCACCTATCTTGCAATACTAATACTAACACTATCTCCAAACGGACTGAAACAAGCTTCCACTTGACCCTCGTCACCTAGGAGTTCCATTGGGTGCGTCCAAAATGATTTCTAGCCTATGGTACTAAAGAACAAACCGTGCACCTATCTTGCACTAATACTAACACTATCTCCAAATGGACCGAAACAAGATTCCACTTGAGCCTCGTCACCTAGGAGTTCCATCGTGTGCGTTCAAAATGATTTCCAAGCCTTGTTTTGGCACAAACCGTGCACCTATCTTGCACTAATACTAACACTATCTCCAAGCGGACCCGAAACGAGCTTCCACTTGACCTCATCACCTAGGAGTACCATTGGGTGCGTCCAAAATGATTTCTAAGCCTATGGTACTAAAGGCACAAACCGTGCACCTATCTTGCACTAATACTAACACTATCTCCAAACAGAGACGAAATGAGATTCCACTTGAGCCTCGTCACCTAGGAGTTCCATCGGGTGCGGTCAAAATGATTTCTAAGCCTTGTTTGGAACAAACCGTGCACCTATCTTGCACTAATACTAACACTATCTCCAAGCGGACCAAACAAGATTCCACTTGAGCCTCGTCACCTAGGAGTTCCATCAGAGTGCGTCCAAAATGATTTCCAAGCCTTGTTTGGCACAAACCGTGCACCTATCTTGCACTAATACTAACACTATCTCCAAGCGGACTGAAACAAGCTTCCACTTGAGCCCCATCACCTAGGAGTACCATTGGGTGCGTCCAAAATGATTTCTAAGCCTATGGTTTAAAGGCGCAAACCGTGCACCTATCTTGCACTACACTAACACTATCTCCAAGCGGACCGAAACGAGATTCCACTTGAGCCTCGTCACCTAGGAGTTCCATCAGGGTGCGGTCAAAATGATTTCGAGCCTTGTTTGGAACAAACCGTGCACCTATCTTGCACTAATACTAACACTATCTCCAAACGGATCGAAACAAGATTCCACTTGAGCCTCGTCACCTAGGAGTTCCATCGGTGCGTCCAAAATGATTTCCAAGCCTTGTTACTTTGGCACAAACCGTGCACCTATCTTGCACTAATACTAACACTATCTCCAAAGCGGACTGAAACAAGCTTCCACTTGACCCCCATCACCTAGGAGTTCCATTGGGTGCGTCCAAAATGATTTCTAAGCCTATGGTTAAAGGGCACAAACCGTTGCACCTATCTTGCACTAATACTAACACTATCTCCAAATGGACTGAAACAAGATTCCACTTGAGCCTCGTCACCTAGGAGTTCCATCGGTGCGTCCAAAATGATTTCCGAGCCTTGTTTGGCACAAACCGTGCACCTATCTTGCACTAATACTAACACTATCTCCAAATAGGACTGAAACAAAGATTCCACTTGAGCCTCGTCACCTAGGAGTACCATTAGTGCGTCCAAAATGATTTCTGAGCCTATTTTGTACTAACACTTTGGCACAAACGCAAAAGCGAGCTTCCACTTGACCCCCGTCACCTAGGAGTACCATTGATTGCCTATCTTGCACTAATACTAACACTATCACCAAGCAGACCAAACGGACTGAAATGAGATTCCACTTGAGCCTCGTCACCTAGGAGTTCCATCGGAGTGCGTCCAAAATGATTTCCGAGCCTTGTTTTGGAACAAACCGTGCACCTATCTTGCACTAATACTAACACTATCTCCAAGCGGACCGAAACAAGATTCCACTTGAGCCTCGTCACCTAGGAGTTCCATCGGTGTGCTTCCAAAATGATTTCCAAGCCTTGTTTTGGCACAAACCGTTACACCTATCTTGCACTAATACTAACACTATCTCCAAGCGGACCAAAACGAGCTTCCACTTGACCCCATCACCTAGGAGTACCATTGGGTGCGTCCAAAATGATTTCTAAGCCTATGGTACTAAAGGGCAAAAAACGTGCACCTATCTTGCACCGACACTAACACTATCTCCAAACAGACTGAAATGAGATTCCACTTGAGCCTCGTCACCTAGGAGTTCCATCGGTGCGGTCAAAATGATTTCCGAGCCTTGTTTGGAACAAACCATGCACCTATCTTGCACTAATACTAACACTATCTCCAAATGGATCAAAACAAGATTCCACTTGAGCCTCGTCACCTAGGAGTTCCATCGAGTGCGTCCAAAATGATTTCCGAGCCTTGTTTGGCACAAACCGTGCACCTATCTTGCACTAATACTAACACTATCTCCAAGCGGACTGAAAACAAGCTTCCACTTGACCCCCGTCACCTAGGAGTACCATTGGGTGCGTCCAAAATGATTTCTGAGCCTATGGTACTGGCACAAACCGTTACCTATCTTGCACAACACTAACACTATCTCCAAACAGGACCGAAACAAGATTCCACTTGAGCCTCGTCACCTAGGAGTTCCATCGGGTGCGTCCAAAATGATTTCCGAGCCTTGTTGCGTTTGGCACAAACCGTGCACCTATCTTGCACTAATACTAACACTATCTCCAAATAGGACTGAAACAAGATTCCACTTGAGCCTCGTCACCTAGGAGTTCCATTGGGTGCGTCAAAATGATTTCTCGAGCCTTGTTTGGAACAAACCATTGCACCTATCTTGCACTAATACTAACACTATCTCCAAACGGACTGAAACAAGATTCCACTTGAGCCTCGTCACCTAGGAGTTCCATCGGGTGCGTCCAAAATGATTTCGAAGCCTGGGTGATTGGTTGCAAAACGTTGCACCTATCTTGCACTAATACTAACACTATCTCCAAATGGACTGAAACAAGCATCCACTTGAGCCTCGTCACCTAGGAGTTCCATCGGGTGCGTCAAAATGATTTCGAGCCTTGTTTGGCACAAACCGTGCACCTATCTTGCACTAATACTAACACTATCTCCAAAGCGGACCCGAAACAAGATTCCACTTGAGCCTCGTCACCTAGGAGTTCCATCGGTGTGCGGTCAAAATGATTTCCAAGCCTTGTTTGGAACAAACCGTGCACCTATCTTGCACTAATACTAACACTATCTCCAAACGGACCAAAACAAGATTCCACTTGAGCCTCGTCACCTAGGAGTTCCATCGGGTGCGTCAAAATGATTTCTAAGCCTTGTTTGGCACAAACCGTGCACCTATCTTGCACTAATACTAACACTATCTCCAAGCGGACTGAAATGAGAGCTTCCACTTGAGCCTCGTCACCTAGGGTACCATTGGGTGCGTCAAAATGATTTCTAAGCCTTGGTTTGGAACAAACCGTGCACCTATCTTGCACTAATACTAACACTATCTCCAAACAGACCCATAAACAAGATTCCACTTGAGCCTCGTCACCTAGGAGTTCCATCGGTGCGTCCAAAATGATTTCCGAGCCTTGTTTGGGCACAAACCCGATGCACCTATCTTGCACTAATACTAACACTATCTCCAAGCGGACTGAAACGAGCTTCCACTTGAGCCTCATCACCTAGGAGTACCATTGGGTGCGTCCAAAATGATTTCTAAGCCTATGGTACTAAAGGGCACAAACCGTGCACCTATCTTGCACTAATACTAACACTATCTCCAAACAGACGAAACGAGATTCCACTTGAGCCTCGTCACCTAGGAGTTCCATCGGGTGCGTCCAAAATGATTTCGAGCCTTGTTTGGAACAAACTTGCACCTATCTTGCACTCAATACTAACACTATCTCCAAAGCGGACTGAAACAAGCATCCACTTGAGCCTCGTCACCTAGGAGTTCCATCGATGCGTCAAAAATGATTTCTGAGCCTTGTTACGTTTGGCACAAACCGTTGCACCTATCTTGCACTAATACTAACACTATCTCCAAGCATGGACTGAAACGAGCTTCCACTTGACCCCCATCACCTAGGAGTACCATTGGGTGCGTCCAAAATGATTTCTAAGCCTATGGTACTAAAGAGGCACAAACCATGCACCTATCTTGCACTAACACTAACACTATCTCCAAACAGACGAAATGAGATTCCACTTGAGCCTCGTCACCTAGGAGTTCCATGGGGTGCGGTCAAAATGATTTCGAGCCTTGTTTGGAACAAACCGTGCACCTATCTTGCACTAATACTAACACTATCTCCAAAGCGGATCAAAACAAGATTCCACTTGAGCCTCGTCACCTAGGAGTTCCATCGGGTGCGTCCAAAAATGATTTCCGAGCCTTGTTTGGCACAAACCGTGCACCTATCTTGCACTAATACTAACACTATCTCCAAGCGGACTTGAAACGAGCTTCCACTTGAGCCCCATCACCTAGGAGTACCATTGGGTGCGTCCAAAATGATTTCTAAGCCTATGGTACTAAAGGCACAAACCGTGCACCTATCTTGCACTAATACTAACACTATCTCCAAGCAGACCAAAATGAGATTCCACTTGAGCCTCGTCACCTAGGAGTTCCATCGGGTGCGGTCAAAATGATTTCCGAGCCTTGTTTGGAACAAACCGTGCACCTATCTTGCACTAATACTAACACTATCTCCAAGCGGACCAAAACAAGATTCCACTTGAGCCTCGTCACCTAGGAGTTCCATCGTGTGCTTCCAAAATGATTTCCAAGCCTTGTTACATTGGCACAAACCGTTGCACCTATCTTGCACTAATACTAACACTATCTCCAAAGCGGACTGAAACGAGCTTCCACTTGACCCCCATCACCTAGGAGTACCATTGGGTGCGTCCAAAATGATTTCTAAGCCTATGGTACTAAAGAACAAACCGTGCACCTATCTTGCACCGACACTAACACTATCTCCAAACAGACCGAAATGAGATTCCACTTGAGCCTCGTCACCTAGGGTTCCATCGGTGCGGGTCAAAATGATTTCCGAGCCTTGTTTGGAACAAACCGTGCACCTATCTTGCACTAATACTAACACTATCTCCAAACGGACCAAAACAAGATTTCACTTGAGCCTCGTCACCTAGGAGTTCCATCGGGTGCTTCCAAAATGATTTCCGAGCCTTGTTGGCACAAACCGTGCACCTATCTTGCACTAATACTAACACTATCTCTCAAGCGGACTGAAACGAGCTTCCACTTGACCCCCATCACCTAGGAGTACCATTGGGTGCGTCCAAAATGATTTCTAAGCCTATGGTACTAAAAGGCACAACCAGTGCACCTATCTTGCACTCAACACTAACACTATCTCCAAAGCGGACTGAAATGAGATTCCACTTGAGCCTCGTCACCTAGGAGTTCCATCGGGTGCGTCAAAATGATTTCTGAGCCTTGTTTGGAACAAACCGTGCACCTATCTTGCACTAATACTAACACTATCTCCAAATAGACGAAACAAGATTCCACTTGAGCCTCGTCACCTAGGAGTTCCATCGGATTGCGTCAAAATGATTTCCGAGCCTTGGTACCAAAAGCCGCCAAACATTGCACCTATCTTGCACTAATACTAACACTATCTCCAAGCGGACCAAAAAAGCGAGCATCCACTTGACCCTGCGTCACCTAGGAGTTCCATCGGGTGCGTCCAAAATGATTTTCGAGACCATGGTACATTTGGCACAAAACTTGCACCTATCTTGCACAATACTAACACTATCTCCAAACAGATTGAAACAAGCATCCACTTGAGCCTCGTCACCTAGGAGTACCATCGGGTGCGTCCAAAATGATTTCCGAGCCTATGGTACGTTTGGCACAAACCGTGCACCTATCTTGCACTAATACTAACACTATATCCAAAGCGGACGAAACAAGATTCCACTTGAGCCTCGTCACCTAGGAGTTCCATCGGGTGCGGTCAAAATGATTTCGAGCCTTGTTTGGAACAAACCGTGCACCTATCTTGCACTAATACTAACACTATCTCCAAATGGACTGAAACAAAGATTCCACTTGAGCCTCGTCACCTAGGGAGTTCCATCGGATGCTTCCAAAATGATTTCCGAGCCTTGTTTGGCACAAACCGTGCACCTATCTTGCACTAATACTAACACTATCTCCAAACGGTGAAAATTCGAGCTTCCACTTGACCCCCATCACCTAGGAGTACCATTGGGTCAGCGTCCAAAATGCGTCCAAAATGATTTCTTGAAGCCTATGGTACTAAAGGAACCAAACCAGTGCACCTATCTTGCACTAACACTAACACTATCTCCAAAGCAGACCGAAACAAGATTCCACTTGAGCCTCGTCACCTAGGAGTTCCATCGGTGCGTCCAAAATGATTTCCGAGCCTTGTTACATTGCACAAACCATGCACCTATCTTGCACTAATATTAACACTATCTCCAAATAGACTGAAACGAGCTTCCACTTGAGCCTCGTCACCTAGGAGTTCCATTGGTGCGTCCAAAATGATTTCTCGAGCCTTGTTTGGCACAAACCGTGCACCTATCTTGCACTAATACTAACACTATCTCCAAACAGACCGAAAACGAGATTCCACTTGAGCCTCGTCACCTAGGAGTTCCATCGGGTGCGTCCAAAATGATTTTCGAGCCTAGGTACATTGGCAAAACTTGCACCTATCTTGCACTAATACTAACACTATCTCCAAATGGACTGAAACAAAGCATCCACTTGAGCCTCGTCACCTAGGAGTTCCATCGGGTGCGTCCAAAATGATTTCTAAGCCTATGGTACGTTTGGCACAAACCGTGCACCTATCTTGCACTAATACTAACACTATCTCCAAGCGGACCGAAACAAGATTCCGCTTGAGCCTCGTCACCTAGGAGTTCCATCGGGTGCGGTCAAAATGATTTCGAGCCTTGTTTGGAACAAACAAACGCACCTATCTTTGCACTAATACTAACACTATCTCCAAACGGACGAAACAAGATTCCACTTGAGCCTCGTCACCTAGGAGTTCCATCGGGTGCGTCCAAAATGATTTCCAAGCCTTGTTACGGCACAAACCGTGCACCTATCTTGCACTAATACTAACACTATCTCCAAACGGACTGAAACGAGCTTCCACTTGACCCCATCACCTAGGAGTACCATTGGGTGCGTCCAAAATGATTTCTAAGCCTATGGTACTAAAGGGCACAAACCGTGCACCTATCTTGCACTAATACTAACACTATCTCCAAACGGACGAAACAAGATTCCACTTGAGCCTCGTCACCTAGGAGTTCCATCGGGTGCGTCCAAAATGATTTCTAAGCCTTGTTTGGAACAAACCCATGCACCTATCTTGCACTAATACTAACACTATCTCCAAATGGACTGAAACAAGCTTCCACTTGAGCCTCGTCACCTAGGAGTTCCATCGGGTGCGTCAAAATGATTTCTAAGCCTTGGTTTGGCACAAACCGTGCACACCTATCTTGCACTAATACTAACACTATCTCCAAGCGGACTGAAACGAGATTCCACTTGACCCCGTCACCTAGGAGTTCCATCGGGTGCGTCCAAAATGATTTCTAAGCCTTGTGGTTTGAAAACAAACCAAACCGTGCACCTATCTTGCACTAATACTAACACTATCTCCAAATGCAGACCAAACAAGCATTCCTTGAGCCCTCGTCACCTAGGAGTTCCATCGGGTGCGTCCAAAATGATTTCTAAGCCTTGTTTTGGCACAAACCGTGCACCTATCTTGCACTAATACTAACACTATCTCCAAAGCAGGACTGAAACAAGATTCCACTTGAGCCTCGTCACCTAGGAGTTCCATCGGGTGCGGTCAAAATGATTTCCGAGCCTATTGTTTGGGAACAAACCGTGCACCTATCTTGCACTAATACTAACACTATCTCCAAGCGGACCAAAACAAGATTCCACTTGAGCCTCGTCACCTAGGAGTTCCATTAGGTGCTTCCAAAATGATTTCCAAGCCTTGGTACTAAAGGGCACAAACCGTGCACCTATCTTGCACTAATACTAACACTATCTCCAAATGGACTGAAATGAGCTTCCACTTGAGCCCCATCACCTAGGAGTTCCATTGGGTGCGTCCAAAATGATTTCTAAGCCTATGGTTTAAAGGAACAAACCGTGCACCTATCTTGCACTAATACTAACACTATCTCCAAGCAGACCAAAACAAGATTCCACTTGAGCCTCGTCACCTAGGAGTTCCATCGGGTGCGTCCAAAATGATTTCCGAGCCTTGTTTGGAACAAACCATGCACCTATCTTGCACTAATACTAACACTATCTCCAAAGCGGATGAAACAAGCTTCCACTTGAGCCTCGTCACCTAGGAGTTCCATCGGGTGCGTCCAAAATGATTTCCAAGCCTATGGTACTTGCACAAACCGTGCACCTATCTTGCACTAATACTAACACTATCTCAAAGCGGACTGAAACAAGCTTCCACTTGAGCCTCGTCACCTAGGAGTTCCATTGGGTGCGTCCAAAATGATTTCTAGCCTATGGTACATTTGGCTGCAAACCCGTGCACCTATCTTGCACACCTAATACTAACACTATCTCCAAACAAGATGAAACAAGATTCCACTTGAGCCTCGTCACCTAGGAGTTCCATCGGGTGCGTCAAAATGATTTCCGAGCCTTGTTGGAACCGTGGCACAAACCGGTGCACCTATCTTGCACTAATACTAACACTATCTCCAAACGGACCAAAACAAGCTTCCACTTGAGCCTCGTCACCTAGGAGTTCCATCGGGTGCGTCAAAATGATTTCCAAGCCTTACATTTGGCACAAACCGTGCACCTATCTTGCACTAATACTAACACTATCTCCAAGCGGACTGAAACAAGATTCCACTTGAGCCTCGTCACCTAGGAGTTCCATCCGGTGCGTCCAAAATGATTTCTAAGCCTATGGTACTTTGCACAAACCGTGCACCTATCTTGCACTAATACTAACACTATCTCCAAACAGACGAAAGCGATTCCACTTGAGCCTCGTCACCTAGGAGTTCCATCGGGTGCGTCCAAAAATGATTTCTAAGCCTTGTTTGGAACAAACCGTGCACCTATCTTGCACTAATACTAACACTATCTCCAAAGCGGACCAAAACAAGCTTCCACTTGAGCCTCGTCACCTAGGAGTTCCATCGGGTGCGTCCAAAATGATTTCGAGCCTTGGTACTAAAGGCACAAACCGTGCACCTATCTTGCACTAATACTAACACTATCTCCAATGGGTGAAACAAGATTCCCACTTGAGCCTCGTCACCTAGGAGTTCCATCGGGTGCGTCCAAAATGATTTCTAGCCTATGGTACAAGCGGCACAAACCGTGCACCTATCTTGCACTAATACTAACACTATCTCCAAATGGACTGAAACAAGCTTCCACTTGAGCCTCGTCACCTAGGAGTTCCATCGGGGTGCGTCCAAAATGATTTCTCAGCCTATGTTTGGAAAGGGGAACCCGTGCACCTATCTTGCACTAATACACTAACACTATCTCAAAACAGACTGAAACAAGATTCCACTTGAGCCTCGTCACCTAGGAGTTCCATCGGGTGCGTCCAAAATGATTTCGAGCCTTGTTTGGCACAAACCGTGCACCTATCTTGCACTAATACTAACACTATCTCCAAAGCGGACTGAAACAAGCATTCCACTTGAGCCTCGTCACCACTAGGGTTCCATCGGGTGCGTCCAAAATGATTTCTGAGCCTATGGTACGTTTGGCACAAACCGTGCACCTATCTTGCACTAATACTAACACTATCTCCAAATGGACTGAAACAAGCTTCCACTTGAGCCCCCGTCACCTAGGAGTTCCATTGGGTGCGTCCAAAATGATTTCTAAGCCTATGGTACGTTTGGCACAAACCGTGCACCTATCTTGCACTAATACTAACACTATCTCCAAGCGGACTGAAATGAGATTCCACTTGAGCCTCGTCACCTAGGAGTTCCATCGGGTGCGGTCAAAATGATTTCGAGCCTTGTTTGGAACAAACCGTGCACCTATCTTGCACTAATACTAACACTATCTCCAAATGGACCCAAACAAGATTCCCACTTGAGCCTCGTCACCTAGGAGTTCCATCGGGTGCTTCAAAATGATTTCCAAGCCTTGTTCGGCACAAACCGTGCACCTATCTTGCACTAATACTAACACTATCTCCAAAGCGGACTGAAACAAGCTTCCACTTGACCCCCATCACCTAGGAGTACCATTGGGTGCGTCCAAAATGATTTCTAAGCCTATGGTACTAAAGGCGCAAACCGTGCACCTATCTTGCACCGACACTAACACTATCTCCAAATAGACCCGAAATGAGATTCCACTTGAGCCTCGTCACCTAGGAGTTCCATCGGGTGCGGTCAAAATGATTTCGAGCCTTGTTTGGAACAAACCGTGCACCTATCTTGCACTAATACTAACACTATCTCCAAGCGGACCAAAACAAAGATTCCACTTGAGCCTCGTCACCTAGGAGTTCCATCGGGTGCTTCCAAAATGATTTCCAAGCCTTGTTACGGCACAAACGTGCACCTATCTTTGCACTAATACTAACACTATCTCCAAAGCGGACTGAAACGAGCTTCCACTTGACCCCCATCACCTAGGAGTACCATTGGGTGCGTCCAAAATGATTTCTAAGCCTATGGTACTAAAGGGCGCAAACCGTGCACCTATCTTGCACCGACACTAACAATATCTCCAAACAGACCGAAATGAGATTCCACTTGAGCCTCGTCACCTAGGAGTTCCATCGGGTGCGGTCAAAATGATTTCCGAGCCTTGTTTGGAACAAACCGTGCACCTATCTTGCACTAATACTAACACTATCTCCAAACGGATCAAAACAAGATTTCCACTTGAGCCTCGTCACCTAGGAGTTCCATCGGGTGCTTCCAAAATGATTTCCGAGCCCTTGTTTTGCACAAAACGTGCACCTATCTTGCACTAATACTAACACTATCTCCAAACGGACTGAAACGAGCTTCCACTTGACCCCCATCACCTAGGAGTACCATTGGGTTGCGTCCAAAATGATTTCTAAGCCTATGGTACTAAAGAGGCAAAAACCGTGCACCTATCTTGCACTAACACTAACACTATCTCCAAGCAGACCGAAACAAGATTCCACTTGAGCCTCGTCACCTAGGAGTTCCATCGGGGCGTCAAAAATGATTTCGAGAGCCTTGTTTGGAACAAACCATGCACCTATCTTGCACTAACACTAACACTATCTCCAAATAGACCGAAACAAGATTCCACTTGAGCCTCGTCACCTAGGAGTTCCATTGGGTGCGTCCAAAATGATTTTCGAGCCTTGGTACAAAACTATTGCAAACCATGCACCTATCTTGCACTCAATACTAACACTATCTCCAAATGGACTGAAAAAAAGCATTCCACTTGACCCCCGTCACCTAGGAGTACCATCGGGTGCGTCCAAAATGATTTCTCGAAGCCTATGGTACATTTGGCACAAACCGTGCACCTATCTTGCACAATATTAACACTATCTCCAAATGGAACGAAACAAGCATCCACTTGAGCCTCGTCACCTAGGAGTTCCATCGGGTGCGTCCAAAATGATTTCGAGCCTATGGTGCGTTTGGCACAAACCGTGCACCTATCTTGCACTAATACTAACACTATCTCCAAAGCGGACCAAAACAAGATTCCACTTGAGCCTCGTCACCTAGGAGTTCCATCGGGTGCGGTCAAAATGATTTCCGAGAGCCTTGTTTGGAACAAACCGTGCACCTATCTTGCACTAATACTAACACTATCTCCAAAGCGGATCAAAACAAGATTCCACTTGAGCCTCGTCACCTAGGAGTTCCATCGGAATTGCGTCCAAAATGATTTCCAAGCCTTGTTAAAGGCACAAACCGTGCACCTATCTTGCACTAATACTAACACTATCTCCAAACGGACTGAAACAAGCTTCCACTTGACCCCATCACCTAGGAGTACCATTGGGTGCGTCCAAAATGATTTCTAAGCCTATGGTACTAAAGGGCACAAACCGTGCACCTATCTTGCACTAATACACTAACACTATCTCCAAAGGATCAATTTGACCGAAACAAGATTCCACTTGAGCCTCGTCACCTAGGAGTTCCATCGGGTGCGTCAAAATGATTTCCGAGCCTTGTTTGGCAACAAACCGTGCACCTATCTTGCACTAATACTAACACTATCTCCAAATAGACCAAAACAAGATTCCACTTGAGCCTCGTCACCTAGGAGTTCCATCGGGTGCGTCCAAAATGATTTCTAAGCCTTGTTTAAAAGGGCACAAACCGTGCACCTATCTTGCACTAATACTAACACTATCTCCAAACAGACTGAAACGAGCTTCCACTTGACCCGTCACCTAGGAGTTCCATTGGGTGCGTCCAAAATGATTTCTGAGCCTATGGTACTTTGAGCAAAACCGTGCACCTATCTTGCACTACATACTACAAATCTCCAAACAGGACTGAAAAGCAATTCCACCCTGCACCTAGGAGTATGGGGTGCGTCCAAAATGATTTCGAGCTTGCAAAGGCGTGCACCTAATCTTGCTAACACTAACACTATCTCCAAACGGACCAAAACAAGATTCCACTTGAGCCTCGTCACCTAGGAGTTCCATCGGGTGCGTCCAAAATGATTTTGAGCCTTGGTACATTGGTTGCAAAAACCGTGCACCTATCTTGCACTAATACTAACACTATCTCCAAATGGACTGAAAAACAAAGCATCCACTTGAGCCTCGTCACCTAGGAGTTCCATCGGGTGCGTCCAAAATGATTTCTGAGCCTATGGTACGTTTGGCACAAACCGTGCACCTATCTTGCACTAATACTAACACTATCTCCAAAGCGGACCAAAAGCAGCTTCCACTTGAGCCTCGTCACCTAGGAGTTCCATGGGTGCGTCAAAATGATTTCGAGCCTATTACGTTTGGCACAAACGTGCACCTATCTTGCACTAATACTAACACTATCTCCAAACAGACCAAAATGAGATTCCACTTGAGCCTCGTCACCTAGGAGTTCCATCGGTGCGCTTCAAAATGATTTCCGAGCCTTGTTTGGAACAAACATTGCACCTATCTTGCACTAATACTAACACTATCTCCAAAGCGGACGAAACAAGCTTCCACTTGACCTCGTCACCTAGGAGTTCCATTGGGTGCGTCCAAAATGATTTCTGAGCCTTGGTACTAAAGGCACAAACCGTGCACCTATCTTGCACTAATACTAAACACTATCTCCAAATAGACTGAAACGAGAGCTTCCACTTGACCCCCATCACCTAGGAGTTCCATCGGTGCGTCCAAAATGATTTCTAAGCCTATGGTACTAAAGGGCAAAACCGTGCACCTATCTTGCACTAACACTAACACTATCTCCAAATAGACTGAAACAAGATTCCACTTGAGCCTCGTCACCTAGGAGTTCCATCAGGGTGCGGTCAAAATGATTTCGAGCCTTGTTTGGAACAAACCGTGCACCTATCTTGCACTAATACTAACACTATCTCCAAACGGATCGAAAAACAAGATTCCACTTGAGCCTCGTCACCTAGGAGTTCCATCGGGTGCGTCCAAATGATTTCCAAGCCTTGTTGGCACAAAACTTGCACCTATCTTGCACTAATACTAACACTATCTCCAAATGGACTGAAAAAAGAGCTTCCACTTGAGCCCCGTCACCTAGGAGTACCATTGGGTGCGTCCAAAATGATTTCTAAGCCTGGTACTAAAGGCACAAACCGTGCACCTATCTTGCACTAACACTAACACTATCTCCAAACAGACCGAAATGAGATTCCACTTGAGCCTCGTCACCTAGGAGTTCCATCGGATGCGGTCAAAATGATTTCGAGCCTTGTTTGGAACAAACCGTGCACCTATCTTGCACTAATACTAACACTATCTCCAAGCGGATCAAAACAAGATTCCACTTGAGCCTCGTCACCTAGGAGTTCCATCGTGTGCTTCCAAAATGATTTCCAGCCTTGTTACGGCACAAAACCGTGCACCTATCTTGCACTAATACTAACACTATCTCCAAGCGGACTGAAAGAAGCTTCCACTTGACCCCCGTCACCTAGGAGTACCATTGGGTGCGTCCAAAATGATTTCTAAGCCTATGGTACTAAAGGCACAAACCGTGCACCTATCTTGCACCGACACTAACACTATCTCCAAACAGACCGAAACGAGATTCCACTTGACCCACGTCACCTAGGAGTTCCATCGGTGCGTTCAAAATGATTTCTGAGCCTTGTTTGGAACAAACAAACCTATGCACCTATCTTGCACTAATACTAACACTATCTCCAAATGGACCCGAAACGAGCCTTCCACTTGAGCCTCGTCACCTAGGAGTACCATTGGGTGCGTCCAAAATGATTTCTCTTGAGCCTTGTTTGCAAAGCGGCGCAAACCCATGCACCTATCTTGCACTAATACTAACACTATCTCCAAAGCAGACTGAAACGAGCTTCCACTTGACCCTCGTCACCTAGGGTTCCATTGGGTGCGTCCAAAATGATTTCTAAGACCTATGGTACATTGGTTGCAAAACTTGCACCTATCTTGCACAGATACTAACACTATCTCCAAATGGACTGAAAAAGCATCCACTTGAGCCTCGTCACCTAGGAGTTCCATCGGGTGCGTCCAAAATGATTTCTAAGCCTTGTTGTGCGGTTGGCACAAACCGTGCACCTATCTTGCACTAATACTAACACTATATCCGAACGGACCGAAACAAGATTCCACTTGAGCCTCGTCACCTAGGAGTACCATCGGGTGCGTCCAAAATGATTTCTGAGCCTATGGTACGTTTGGCACAAACCGTGCACCTATCTTGCACTAATACTAACACTATCTCCAAACGGACCGAAACGAGATTCCCCTTGAGCCTCGTCACCTAGGAGTTCCATGGGGTGCGGTCAAAATGATTTCCGAGCCTTGCTTTGCAACAAACCATGCACCTATCTTGCACTAATACTAACACTATCTCCAAACGGATCAAAACAAGATTCCACTTGAGCCTCGTCACCTAGGAGTTCCATCGTGCGCTCAAAATGATTTCCGAGCCTTGTTACGGCACAAACCGTGCACCTATCTTGCACTAATACTAACACTATCTCCAAACGGACTGAAACAAGCTTCCACTTGACCCTCATCACCTAGGAGTACCATTGGGTTCGTCCAAAATGATTTCTAAGAGCCTATGGTACTAAAGGGCAAAACCGTGCACCTATCTTGCACACTAACACTAACACTATCTCCAAATAGACCGAAGCGAATTCCACATGACCCCTCGTCACCTAGGAGTTCCATCGGTGCGCGTTCAAAATGATTTCGAGACTTGTTACTTTGGCACAAACCATGCACCTATCTTGCACTCAACATTAACACTATCTCCAAATAAACTGAAACGAGCATCCACTTGAGCCTCATCACCTTGGAGTACCATTGGGTGCGTCCAAAATGATTTCTCGAGCCTACGGTACCAAAGGGCGCAAACCATGCACCTATCTTGCACTAACACTAACACTATCTCCAAACGCGGACAAAACGAGATTCCACATGACCCACGTCACCTAGGAGTTCCATCGGTGCGTCCAAAATGATTTTCGAGACCGGGGTACATTGATTGCAAAACTTGCACCTATCTTGCGTCAAGATTAGCACTATCTCCAAATGGATGAAAACAAGCATCCACTTGAGCCTCGTCACCTAGGAGGAGACCATCGGGTGCGTCCAAAATGATTTCTGAGCCTATGGTACGTTTGGCACAAACCGTGCACCTATCTTGCACTAATACTAACACTATATCCAAACGGACGAAACGAGATTCCCCTTGAGCCTCGTCACCTAGAGGAGTTCTATGGGTGCGGTCAAAATGATTTCCGAGCCTTGTTTGGAACAAACCGTGCACCTATCTTGCACTAATACTAACACTATCTCCAAACAGACCGAAACAAGATTCCACTTGAGCCTCATCACCTAGGAGTTCCATCGTGTGCTTCCAAAATGATTTCCAAGCCTTGTTCGGCACAAACCGTGCACCTATCTTGCACTAATACTAACACTATCTCCAAACGGACTGAAACGAGCTTCCACTTGACCCCCATCACCTAGGAGTACCATTGGGTGCGTCCAAAATGATTTCTAAGCCTATGGTACTAAAGGGCGCAAACCGTGCACCTATCTTGCACCGACACTAACACTATCTCCAAATGGACCGAAACAGATTCCACTTGACCCATGTCACCTAGGAGTTCCATCGGGTGCGTTCAAAATGATTTCCGAGACTTGTTACTGGGCACAAACCGTGCACCTATCTTGCACAACACTTACACTATCTCCAAATAAACTGAAACGAGCTTCCACTTGAGCCTCATCACCTAGGAGTACCATTGGGTGCGTCCAAAAACGATTTCTGAGCCTACGGTACCAAATGGCGCAAACCATGCACCTATCTTGCACCGATACTAACACTATCTCCAAACGGAACAAAACGAGATTCCACATGACCCTCGTCACCTAGGAGTTCCATCGGGTGCGTCCAAATGATTTTTTCGAGACTAGGGTACATTCGGTGCAAAACTTGCACCTATCTTGCAGTCAAGATTAGCACTATCTCCAAATGGACTGAAAGAAGCATCCACTTGAGCCTCGTCACCTAGGAGTACCATCGGGTGCGTCCAAAACGATTTCTGAGCCTATGGTACGTTTGGCACAAACCGTGCACCTATCTTGCACTAATACTAACACTATCTCCAAACGGACTGAAACAAGATTCCACTTGAGCCTCGTCACCTAGGAGTTCCATCGGTGCGCGTCAAAATGATTTCCGAGACTTGTTTGGAACAAACCGTGCACCTATCTTGCACTAATACTAACACTATCTCCAAACGGACGAAACAAGATTCCACTTGAGCCTCGTCACCTAGGAGTTCCATCGGGTGCGGTCAAAATGATTTCCAAGCCTTGTTTGCAACAAAACCGTGCACCTATCTTGCACTAATACTAACACTATCTCCAAAGCGGACTGAAAACAAGCTTCCACTTGACCCTCATCACCTAGGAGTACCATTGGGTGCGTCCAAAATGATTTCCGAGCCTATGGTACTAAAGGCGGAAACCGTGCACCTATCTTGCACTAATACTAACACTATCTCTCAAACAGACTGAAACGAGATTCCACTTGACCCCACGTCACCTAGGAGTTCCATCGGGTGCGTCCAAAATGATTTCTAGAGCCTTGTTTGGAACAAACCGTGCACCTATCTTGCACTAACACTAACACTATCTCCAAATAGACCGAAACAAGCATCCACTTGAGCCTCGTCACCTAGGAGTTCCATCGGGTGCGTCCAAAATGATTTCTGAGCCTTGTTACGTTTGGCACAAACCATGCACCTATCTTGCACTAATACTAACACTATCTCCAAATAAACTGAAACGAGCTTCCACTTGACCTCGTCACCTAGGAGTTCCATTGGGTGCGTCCAAAATGATTTCTAGAGCCTATGTACATTGGCGCAAAAACATGCACCTATCTTGCACCAACACTAACACTATCTCCAAATGGACGAAAAGAAGATTCCACTTGAGCCTCGTCACCTAGGAGTTCCATCGGGTGCGTCCAAAATGATTTCCGAGCCTATTGTTTTGGCACAAACCGTGCACCTATCTTGCACTAATACTAACACTATCTCCAAATGGACTGAAACAAGCATCCACTTGAGCCTCGTCACCTAGGAGTACCATCGGGTGCGTCCAAAATGATTTCTGAGCCTATGGTACGTTTGGCACAAACCGTGCACCTATCTTGCACTAATACTAACACTATATCCAAACGGACCGAAACAAGATTCCACTTGAGCCTCGTCACCTAGGAGTTCTATGGGGTGCGGTCAAAATGATTTCTGAGCCTTGTTTGCAACAAACCGTGCACCTATCTTGCACTAATACTAACACTATCTCCAAATAGATCAAAACAAGATTCCACTTGAGCCTCGTCACCTAGGAGTTCCATCGTGTGCTTCCAAAATGATTTCCGAGCCTTGTTTGGCACAAACCGTGCACCTATCTTGCACTAATACTAACACTATCTCCAAACGGACTGAAACGAGCTTCCACTTGACCCCCATCACCTAGGAGTACCATTGGGTGCGTCCAAAATGATTTCTAAGCCTATGGTACTAAAGGGGCAAACCGTGCACCTATCTTGCACCGACACTAACACTATCTCCAAATAGACCAAAACGAATTCCACATGACCCTCGTCACCTAGGAGTTCCATCGGGTGCGTCCAAAATGATTTCCGAGACTTGTTACGCACAAACCATGCACCTATCTTGCACTCAACATTAGCACTATCTCCAAATAGACTAAAACGAGCTTCCACTTGAGCCTCATCACCTAGGAGTACCATTTGGTGCGTCCAAAATTGATTTCTGAGCCTACGGTACCAAAGGGCGCAAACCATGCACCTATCTTGCACTAACACTAACACTATCTCCAAACGGAACAAAACGAGATTCCACATGACCCACGACACCTAGGAGTTCCATCGGGTGCGTCCAAAATGATTTTCTAGACCTTGGGTACATTCGGTGCAAAACTTGCACCTATCTTGCACTCAAGATTAGCACTATCTCCAAATGGACTGAAAGAAGCATCCACTTGAGCCTCGTCACCTAGGAGTACCGTCGGGTGCGTCCAAAATGATTTCTAAGCCTATGGTACGTTTGGCACAAACCATGCATCTATCTTGCACTAATACTAACACTATATCCAAACGGACCGAAACAAGATTCCACTTGAGCCTCGTCACCTAGGAGTTCTATCGGGTGCGGTCAAAATGATTTCCGAGCCTTGTTTGGAACAAACCGTGCACCTATCTTGCACTAATACTAACACTATCTCCAAACGGACCAAAACAAGATTCCACTTGAGCCTCGTCACCTAGGAGTTCCATCGTGTGCTTCCGAAATGATTTCCAAGCCTTGTACAAACCGTGCACCTATCTTGCACTAATACTAACACTATCTCCAAACGGACTGAAACGAGCTTCCACTTCACCCCCATCACCTAGGAGTACCATTGGGTGCGTCCAAAATGATTTCTAAGCCTATGGTACTAAAGGGCGCAAACCGTGCACCTATCTTGCACCGACACTAACACTATCTCCAAACAGACCGAAACGAGATTCCACATGACCCACGTCACCTAGGAGTTCCATCGGGTGCGTTCAAAATGATTTCCGAGCCTTGTTGGGCACAAACCGTGCACCTATCTTGCACTAATACTAACACTATCTCCAAATAGACTGAAACGAGCCTCCACTTGAGCCTCATCACCTAGGAGTACCATTGGGTGCGTCCAAAATGATTTCTGAGCCTACGGTACCAAACGGCGCAAACCATGCACCTATCTTGCACTAACACTAACACTATCTCCAAACGGATCGAAACGAGATTCCACTTGACCCTCGTCACCTAGGAGTTCCATCGAGTGCGTCCAAAATGATTTTCGAGACCATGGTACATTCGGTTGCAAAACTTGCACCTATCTTGCACTCATATTAACACTATCTCCAAATGGGACTGAAACAAGCATCCACTTGAGCCTCGTCACCTAGGAGTACCATCGGGTGCGTCCAAAATGATTTCCGAGCCTATGGTACGTTTGGCACAAACCGTGCACCTATCTTGCACTAATACTAACACTATCTCCAAATGGACCAAAACAAGATTCCACTTGAGCCTCGTCACCTAGGAGTTCCATCGGTGCGTCAAAATGATTTCCGAGCCTTGTTTGCAACAAACCGTGCACCTATCTTGCACTAATACTAACACTATCTCCAAACGGACTGAAACAAGATTCCACTTGAGCCTCGTCACCTAGGAGTTCCATCGGGTGCGTCCAAAATGATTTCCGAGCCTATGGTACATTGGGTTAAAACGTGCACCTATCTTGCACTAATACTAACACTATCTCCAAATGGACTGAAACAAAGCATCCACTTGAGCCTCGTCACCTAGGAGTTCCATCGGGTGCAAAATGATTTCGAGCCTATGTTTTTGGCAAAAACCGTGCACCTATCTTGCACTAATACTAACACTATCTCCAAACGGACCGAAACGAGATTCCACTTGAGCCTCGTCACCTAGGAGTTCCATTGGGATGTGCGTCAAAATGATTTCTCGAGACCTTCTGAGCCTCGTTTAACAAAAGCCGTGCACCTATCTTGCACTAATACTAACACTATCTCCAAACGGACTGAAACAAGATTCCACTTGAGCCCATCACCCTAGGAGTTCCATTGGGTGCGTCCAAAATGATTTCTAAGCCTATGGTACTAAAGGGTGCAAACCGTGCACCTATCTTGCACTAATACTAACACTATCTCCAAGCAGATTGAAACGAGATTCCACTTGAGCCTCGTCACCTAGGAGTTCCATCGGTTGGGTGCGTCAAAATGATTTCTAAGAGCCTTGTTTGGAACAAACCGGCCTATCTTGCACCTATCTTGCTATCTAATACTAACACTATCTCCAAACGGACCAAAACAAGATTCCACTTGAGCCTCATCACCTAGGAGTTCCATCGGGTGCGGTCAAAATGATTTCACTTGCCTTGTTTGGCACAAACCAAACCGTGCACCTATCTTGCACTAATACTAACACTATCTCCAAACGGACTGAAACAAGCTTCCACTTGACCCTCATCACCTAGGAGTACCATTGGGTTCGTCCAAAATGATTTCTCGAGCCTATGGTACTAAAGGCACAAACCGTGCACCTATCTTGCACTAATACTAACACTATCTCCAAATAGACGAAACGAATTCCACTTGACCCACGTCACCTAGGAGTTCCATCGGGTGCGTCCAAAATGATTTCTAAGACTTGTTACTGCACAAAACATGCACCTATCTTGCACAACTAATACTAACACTATCTCCAAATAGACTGAAACGAGCTTCCACTTGAGCCTCGTCACCTAGGAGTACCATTGGGTGCGTCCAAAATTTTTTCTCGAGCCTTGGTACCAAATGGCGCAAACCATGCACCTATCTTGCACCGAATACTAACACTATCTCCAAAACGGATCAAAACGAGATTCCACATGACCCTCGTCACCTAGGAGTTCCATCGGGTGCGTCCAAAATGATTTTCGAGACCTTGGGTACATTGATTGCAAAAACTTGCACCTATCTTGCGTCAAGATTAGCACTATCTCCAAATGGACTGAAAGAAGCATCCACTTGAGCCTCATCACCTAGGAGTACCATCGGGTGCGTCCAAAATGATTTCTGAGCCTATGGTACGGCAAAGGCAAAACCATGCACCTATCTTGCACTAATACTAACACTATCTCCAAACGGACAAAACGAGATTCCACTTGAGCCTCGTCACCTAGGAGTTCTATCGGTGCGGTCAAAATGATTTCGAGCCTTGTTTGGAACAAACCGTGCACCTATCTTGCACTAATACTAACACTATCTCCAAATGGACCAAAACAAGATTCCACTTGAGCCTCGTCACCTAGGAGTTCCATCGGTGCTTCCAAAATGATTTCCAAGCTTTACATTTGGCACAAACCGTGCACCTATCTTGCACTAATACTAACACTATCTCCAAACGGACTGAAACGAGCTTCCACTTGACCCCCATCACCTAGGAGTACCATTGGGTGCGTCCAAAATGATTTCTAAGCCTATGGTACTAAAGGCAAAACCGTGCACCTATCTTGCACTAATACTAACACTATCTCCAAACAGACCAAAACAAGATTCCACTTGAGCCTCGTCACCTAGGAGTTCCATCGGGTGCGTCCAAAATGATTTCCGAGCCTTGTTTTGGCACAAACCGTGCACCTATCTTGCACTAATACTAACACTATCTCCAAATGGACTGAAACAAGCTTCCACTTGAGCCTCGTCACCTAGGTAGTACCATCGGGTGCGTCCAAAATGATTTCTCAAGCCTATGGTACCAAAGGCACAAACCGTGCACCTATCTTGCACTAATACTAACACTATCTCCAAACGGACCGAAACGAGATTCCACTTGACCCCCGTCACCTAGGAGTTCCATCGGGTGCGTCCAAAATGATTTCTAGAGCCTATGGGTACAAAGGGTGCAAAACTTGCACCTATCTTGCACTAATACTAACACTATCTCCAAAAAGACTGAAACAAGATTCCACTTGAGCCTCGTCACCTAGGAGTTCCATCGGGTGCGTCCAAAATGATTTCTAAGCCTTGTACGTTTGGCACAAACCGTGCACCTATCTTGCACTAATACTAACACTATCTCCAAACGGACCAAAACAAGATTCCACTTGAGCCTCGTCACCTAGGAGTTCCATCGGGTGCGGTCAAAATGATTTCCACATTAGCCTTGTTTTCAACAAACCGTGCACCTATCTTGCACTAATACTAACACTATCTCCAAATGGATCAAAACAAGATTCCACTTGAGCCTCGTCACCTAGGAGTTCCATCGGGTGCGTCCAAAATGATTTTCCCAACGTCCTCCACCAGCCTATGGTACATTTGGTCCAAGGCAAAAAGAGTGCACCTATCTTGCACTAATATTAACACTATCTCCAAATGGACTGAAACGAGCATCCACTTGAGCCTCATCACCTAGGAGTACCATTGGTGTGTCCAAAATGATTTCTAAGCCTATGGTAAATACTAAAGGGGCAAAACCGTGCACCTATCTTGCACTAATACTAACACTATCTCCAAACGGACCGAAATGAGATTCCACTTGAGCCTCGTCACCTAGGAGTTCCATCGGGTGCGGTCAAAATGATTTTGTTGAGCCTTGTTTGGAACAAACCGTGCACCTATCTTGCACTAATACTAACACTATCTCCAAAATTCTACTTGTTCTTGAAACAAGATTCCACTTGAGCCTCGTCACCTAGGAGTTCCATCGTGTTAATTCCAAAATGATTTCCAAGCCTTGTTAAAGGCACAAACCATGCACCTATCTTGCACTAATACTAACACTATCTCCAAATGGACTGAAACGAGCTTCCACTTGACCTCATCACCTAGGAGTACCATTGGGTGCGTCCAAAATGATTTCTAAGCCTATGGTACTAAAGGGCACAAACCGTGCACCTATCTTGCACTACACTAACACTATCTCCAAACAGACCAAGAAATGAGATTCCACTTGAGCCTCGTCACCTAGGAGTTCCATCGGGTGCGGTCAAAATGATTTCCGAGCCTTGTTTGGAACAAACCGTGTGCACCTATCTTGCACTAATACTAACACTATCTCCAAACGGACCAAAACAAGATTCCACTTGAGCCTCATCACCTAGGAGTTCCATCGGTGCTTCCAAAAATGATTTCAGAGCCTTGTTACGGCACAAACCGTGCACCTATCTTGCACTAATACTAACACTATCTCCAAACGGACTGAAACGAGCTTCCACTTGACCCTCCATCACCTAGGAGTACCATTGGGTGCGTCCAAAATGATTTCTAGCCCTATGGTACTAAAGGGCGCAAACCATGCACCTATCTTGCACCGACACTAACACTATCTCCAAATAGACCGAAACGAGATTCCACTTGAGCCTCGTCACCTAGGAGTTCCATCGGGTGCGGTCAAAATGATTTCCGAGACCTTGTTTGGCACAAACCATGCACCTATCTTGCACTAATACTAGCACTATCTCCAAATAGACTGAAAACGAGCTTCCACTTGAGCCTCATCACCTTGGAGTACCATTGGGTGCGTCCAAAATGATTTCTCGAGCCTATGGTACCAAAGGCAAAACCATGCACCTATCTTGCACCGACACTAACACTATCTCCAAACAGACTGAAACGAGATTCCACTTGACCCCCGTCACCTAGGAGTTCCATCGGGTGCGTCAAAATGATTTCTAAGCCTTGTACTAAAGGCACAAACCGTGCACCTATCTTGCACAACATTAGCACTATCTCCAAATAGACTGAAACGAGCCTCCACTTGAGCCTCATCACCTAGGAGTACCATTGGGTGCGTCCAAAATGATTTCTCGAGCCTTGTTACCAAAGGGCGCAAACCATGCACCTATCTTGCACCGACACTAACACTGTCTCCAAACAGAACGAAACGAGATTCCACATGACCCACGTCTCCTAGGAGTTCCATCGAAAAGGTCCAAAACTGATTTTCGAGACCAGGGTACATTCGGTGCAAAACTTGCAATTATCTTGCGTCAAGATTAGCACTATCTCCAAATGGACTGAAACAAGCATCCACTTGAGCCTCGTCACCTAGGAGTACCATCGGGTGCGTCCAAAATGATTTCTAAGCCTATGGTACGTTTGGCACAAACCGTGCACCTATCTTGCACTAATACTAACACTATATCCAAACGGACCAAAACGAGATTCCACTTGAGCCTCGTCACCTAGGAGTTCTATGGGGTGCGGTCAAAATGATTTCCGAGCCTTGTTTGCAACAAACCGTGCACCTATCTTGCACTAATACTAACACTATCTCCAAACAGATCAAAACAAGATTCCACTTGAGCCTCGTCACCTAGGAGTTCCATCGGGTGCGTCCAAAATGATTTTCGAGACCAGGGTACATTCGGTGCAAAACTTGCACCTATCTTGCATCAAGATTAGCACTATCTCCAAATGGACTGAAAGAAGCATCCACTTGAGCCTCGTCACCTAGGAGTACCATCGGGTGCGTCCAAAACGATTTCTAAGCCTATGGTACGTTTGGCACAAACCGTGCACCTATCTTGCACTAATACTAACACTATCTCCAAACGGACCGAAACGAGATTCCACTTGAGCCTCGTCACCTAGGAGTTCCATCGGGTGCGGTCAAAATGATTTCCGAGCCTTGTTTGGAACAAACCGTGCACCTATCTTGCACTAATACTAACACTATCTCCAAACAGGACGAAACAAGATTCCACTTGAGCCTCGTCACCTAGGAGTTCCATCGTGTGCTTCAAAAAAATGATTTCCAAGCCTTGTTCAGCACAAACCGTGCATCTATCTTGCACTAATACTAACACTATATCCAAACGGACTGAAACGAGCTTCCACTTGACCCCCATCACCTAGGAGTACCATTGGGTGCGTCCAAAATGATTTCTAAGCCTATGGTACTAAAGGGGCACAAACCGTGCACCTATCTTGCACCATAACACTAACACTATCTCCAAACAGACTGAAATGAAATTCCCACTTGAGCCTCGTCACCTAGGAGTTCCATCGGGTGCGGTCAAAATGATTTCCGAGCCTTGTTTGGAAGAAAACCGTGCACCTATCTTGCACTAATACTAACACTATCTCCAAACGGACTCAAAACAAGATTTCCACTTGAGCCTCGTCACCTAGGAGTTCCATCGGGTGCGGTCAAAATGATTTCCAAGACTTTTTTGAACAAACCGTTGCACCTATCTTGCACTAATACTAACACTATCTCCAAATGGACTGAAAGAAGATTCCACTTGAGCCCGATCACCTAGGAGTACCATTGGGTGCGTCCAAAATGATTTCTGAGCCTATAGGTACTATACTTCTCTTGCACTAATACTAACACTATCTCCAAACAGACTGAAACGAGAGATCCACTTGAGCCTCGTCACCTAGGAGTTCCATCGGTGCGTCCAAAATGATTTCTAAGCCTTTTTTGGCACAAACCACGCACCTATCTTGCACTAATACTAACACTATCCTGCACTAATTCCACTAACATCGTCTCCAAATGTTCTCGGTGCGGTCAAAAATGATTTTCCACTTGAGCCTCGTCACCTAGGAGTTCATATCCATATCTCCAAACGCCGCACTTGAGCCTCAAAGAGTTTTCCAAGCCTTTTTGTTTGACAAACCGTGCACCTATTTGCACTACCTATCTTGCACTAATACTAACACTATCTCCAAACAGACTGAAACGAAGCTCCACTTGACCTCGTCACCTAGGAGTTCCATTGGGTGCGTCCAAAATGATTTCTAAGCCTATGGTACTAAAGGGGCACAAACCATGCACCTATTCTTGCACCAACACTAACACTATCTCCAAACAGACTGAAACGAGATTCCACTTGAGCCTCATCCCTAGGGAGTTCCATTGGGTGCGTCAAAATGATTTCCTAGCCTTGTTTGGAACAAACCATGCACCTATCTTGCACTAATACTAACACTATCTCCAAACGGACAAAACAAGATTCCACTGACCCTCGTCACCTAGGAGTTCCATCGGTGCGTCCAAAATGATTTTCAGAGAGGTTGTTGTTCAAACACAAACTGCACCTATCTTGCACTAATACTAACACTATCTCCAAATGGACTGAAACGAGCTTCCACTTGAGCCTCGTCACCTAAGAGTACCATTGGGTGCGTCCAAAATGATTTCTAAGCCTATGGTACTAAAGGGGCACAAACCGTGCACCTATCTTGCACTAACACTAACACTATCTCCAAACAGACTGAAATGAGATTCCACTTGAGCCTCGTCACCTAGGAGTTCCATCGGTGTGCGGTCAAAATGATTTCCGAGCCTTGTTTGGAACAAACCGTGCACCTATCTTGCACTAATACTAACACTATCTCCAAAGCGGACCAAAACAAGATTCCACTTGAGCCTCGTCACCTAGGAGTTCCATCGGGTGCGTCCAAAATGATTTCCGAGCCTTGTTACGGCACAAACCGTGCACCTATCTTGCACTAATACTAACACTATCTCCAAACGGACTGAAACGAGCTTCCACTTGACCCCCATCACCTAGGAGTACCATTGGGTGCGTCCAAAATGATTTCTAAGCCTATGGTACTAAAGGGCAAACCGTGCACCTATCTTGCACTAACACTAACACTATCTCCAAACAGAGACCGAAACGAGATTCCACATGACCCTCGTCACCTAGGAGTTCCATCGGGTGCGTTCAAAATGATTTCGAGCCTTGTTACTGCACAAACCGTGCACCTATCTTGCACTAATACTAACACTATCTCCAAATAGACCAAAACGAGCTTCCACTTGAGCCTCATCACCTAGGAGTACCATTGGGTGCGTCCAAAACGATTTCTCAGAGCCTACGGTACCAAAGGCACAAACCATGCACCTATCTTGCACTAACACTAACACTATCTCCAAACAGGACCAAAACGAGATTCCACATGACCCCGCGTCACCTAGGAGTTCCATCGGGTGCGTCCAAAATGATTTCTAAGCCTTGGTACTAAAGGGCAAAACCGTGCACCTATCTTGCACCAACATTAACACTATCTCCAAATGGACTGAAACAAGCATCCACTTGAGCCTCGTCACCTAGGAGTACCATCGGTGCGTCCAAAATGATTTCGAGCCTTGTTTGGAACAAACCGTGCACCTATCTTGCACTAATACTAACACTATCTCCAAACGGACCAAAACAAGATTCCACATGAGCCTCGTCACCTAGGAGTTCCATCGTGTGCGTCAAAATGATTTCGAGCCTTGTTTGGTTGCAAAACGTTGCACCTATCTTGCACTAATACTAACACTATCTCCAAACGGACTGAAACAAGCATCCACTTGAGCCTCGTCACCTAGGAGTACCATCGGGTGCGTCCAAAATGATTTCTGAGCCTATGGTACGTTTGGCACAAACCGTGCACCTATCTTGCACTAATACCAACACTATATCCAAACGGACCGAAACGAGATTCCACTTGAGCCTCGTCACCTAGGAGTTCTATGGGGTGCGGTCAAAATGATTTCCGAGCCTTGTTTGCAACAAACCGTGCACCTATCTTGCACTAATACTAACACTATCTCCAAACAGATCAAAACAAGATTCCACTTGAGCCTCGTCACCTAGGAGTTCCATCGGTGCGTCCAAAATGATTTTCGAGACCAGGGTACATTCGGTGCAAAACTTGCACCTATCTTGCGTCAAGATTAGCACTATCTCCAAATGGACTGAAAGAAGCATCCACTTGAGCCTCGTCACCTAGGAGTACCGTCGGGTGTGTCCAAAACGATTTCTAAGCCTATGGTACGTTTGGCACAAACCGTGCACCTATCTTGCACTAATACTAACACTATATCCAAACGGACCGAAACGAGATTCCACTTGAGCCTCGTCACCTAGGAGTTCTATCGGGTGCGGTCAAAATGATTTCTGAGCCTTGTTTGGAACAAACCGTGCACCTATCTTGCACTAATACTAACACTATCTCCAAATGGACCGAAACAAGATTCCACTTGAGCCTCGTCACCTAGGAGTTCCATCGTGTGCTTCCGAAATGATTTCCAAGCCTTGTTCGGCACAAACCGTGCACCTATCTTGCACTAATACTAACACTATCTCCAAACGGACTGAAACGAGCTTCCACTTGACCCCCATCACCTAGGAGTACCATTGGGTGCGTCCAAAATGATTTCTAAGCCTATGGTACTAAAGGGCGCAAACCGTGCACCTATCTTGCACCGACACTAACACTATCTCCAAACAGACCGAAATGCGAGATTCCACTTGAGCCTCGTCACCTAGGAGTTCCATCGGGTGCGGTCAAAATGATTTCCGAGCCTTGTTTGGAACAAACCGTGCACCTATCTTGCACTAATACTAACACTATCTCCAAACGGACCAAACAAGATTTCACTTGAGCCTCATCACATAGGAGTTCCATCGGGTGCTTCCGAAATGATTTCCGAGCCTTGTTCGGCACAAACCGTGCACCTATCTTGCACTAATACTAACACTATCTTCAAACGGACTGAAACGAGCTTCCACTTGACCCCCATCACCTAGGAGTACCATTGGGTTCGTCCAAAATGATTTCTAAGCCTATGGTACTAAAGGGCGCAAACCGTGCACCTATCTTGCACCGACACTAACACTATCTCCAAATAGACCGAAACGAATTCCACATGACCCACGTCACCTAGGAGTTCCATCGGGTGCGTTCAAAATGATTTTCGAGACTTGTTCTGCACAAACCATGCACCTATCTTGCGTCAACGTTAGCACTATCTCCAAATAGACTGAAACGAGCTTCCACTTGGGCCTCATCACCTTGGAGTACCATTGGGTGCGTCCAAAACGATTTCTGAGCCTACGGTACCAAACAAACCATGCACCTATCTTGCACTCAACACTAACACTATCTCTTCAAACGGAACGAAACGAGATTCCACATGACCCACGTCACCTAGGAGTTCCATCGGGTGCGTCCAAAATGATTTTCGAGACCAGGGTACATTCGGTGCAAAACTTGCACCTATCTTGAATCAAGATTAGCACTATCTCCAAATGGACTGAAAGAAGCATCCACTTGAGCCTCGTCACCTAGGAGTACCATCGGGTGCGTCCAAAATGATTTCTGAGCCTATGGTACGTTTGGCACAAACCGTGCACCTATCTTGCACTAATACTAACACTATATCCAAACGGACCGAAACGAGATTCCACTTGAGCCTCGTCACCTAGGAGTTCTATCGGGTGCGGTCAAAATGATTTCCGAGACTTGTTTGGAATAAACCGTGCACCTATCTTGCACTAATACTAACACTATCTCCAAACGGACCGAAACAAGATTCCACTTGAGCCTCGTCACCTAGGAGTTCCATCGTGTGCGGTCAAAATGATTTCCAGCCTTGTTTGCAACAAACGTGCACCTATCTTGCACTAATACTAACACTATCTCCAAACGGACTGAAACGAGCTTCCACTTGACCCCCATCACCTAGGAGTACCATTGGGTGCGTCCAAAATGATTTCTAAGCCTATGGTACTAAAGGGCGCAAACCGTGCACCTATCTTGAACCGACACTAACACTATCTCTAAACAGACCGAAACGAGATTCCACATGACCCACGTCACCTAGGAGTTCCATCGGGTACGTTCAAAATGATTTCTGAGCCTTGTTGGGCACAAACCGTGCACCTATCTTGCGTCAACATTAGCACTATCTCCAAATAGACTGAAACGAGCCTCCACTTGAGCCTCATCACCTAGGAGTACCATTGGGTGCGTCCAAAACGGTTTCTGAGCCTACGGTACCAAAGGGCGCAAACCATGCACCTATCTTGAACCGACACTAACGCTGTCTCCAAACGGAACGAAACGAGATTCCACATGACCCACGTCACCTTGGAGTTCCATCGAGTGCGACCAAAATGATTTTCGAGACCAGGGTACATTCGGTGCAAAACTTGCAATTATCTTGCGTCAAGATTGGCACTATCTCCAAATGGACTGAAACAAGCATCCACTTGAGCCTCGTCACCTAGGAGTACCATCGGGTGCGTCCAAAATGATTTCCGAGCCTATGGTACGTTTGGCACAAACCGTGCACCTATCTTACACTAATACTAACACTATATCCAAACGGACCGAAATGAGATTCCACTTGAGCCTCGTCACCTAGGAGTTCTATGGGGTGCGGTCAAAATGATTTCCGAGCCTTGTTTGCAACAAACCGTGCACCTATCTTGCACTAATACTAACACTATCTCCAAACGGATCAAAACAAGATTCCACTTGAGCCTCGTCACCTAGGAGTTCCATCGGGTGCGTCCAAAATGATTTCGAGAGACCAGGTACGTTTGGCACAAACCTTGCACCTATCTTGCACTAATATTAACACTATCTCCAAATGGACTGAAAAGAAGCATCCACTTGAGCCTCGTCACCTAGGAGTACCGTCGGGTGTGTCCAAAACGATTTCTAAGCCTATGGTACGTTTGGCACAAACCGTGCACCTATCTTGCACTAATACTAACACTATATCCAAACGGACCGAAACAAGATTCCACTTGAGCCTCGTCACCTAGGAGTTCCATCGGGTGCGGTCAAAATGATTTCGAGCCTTGTTTGGAACAAACCGTGCACCTATCTTGCACTAATACTAACACTATCTCCAAACGGACGAAACAAGATTCCACTTGAGCCTCGTCACCTAGGAGTTCCATCATCGTGTCTTCAAAAATGATTTCCAAGCCTTGTTACGGCACAAACCGTGCACCTATCTTGCACTAATACTAACACTATCTCCAAACAGACTGAAAAAGCTTCCACTTGACCCCCATCACCTAGGAGTACCATTGGGTGCGTCCAAAATGATTTCTAAGCCTATGGTACTAAAGGCACAAACCGTGCACACCTATCTTGCACTAATACTAACACTATCTCCAAACAGACCGAAATGAGATTCCACTTGAGCCTCGTCACCTAGGAGTTCCATCGGTGCGGTCAAAATGATTTCCGAGCCTTGTTTGGAACAAACCGTGCACCTATCTTGCACTAATACTAACACTATCTCCAAACGGACCGAAACAAGATTCCACTTGAGCCTCGTCACCTAGGAGTTCCATCGTGTGCTTCCGAAATGATTTCCAAGCCTTGTTCGGCACACAAACCGTGCACCTATCTTGCACTAATACTAACACTATCTCCAAACGGACTGAAACGAGCTTCCACTTGACCCCATCATCACCTAGGAGTACCATTGGGTGCGTCCAAAATGATTTCTAAGCCTATGGTACTAAAGGGCACAAACCGTGCACCTATCTTGCACCGACACTAACAATATCTCCAAATAGACCGAAATGAGATTCCACTTGAGCCTCGTCACCTAGGGAGTTCCATCGGTGCGGTCAAAATGATTTCCGAGCCTTGTTTGGAACAAACCGTGCACCTATCTTGCACTAATACTAACACTATCTCCAAATAGGACCGAAACAAGATTTCCACTTGAGCCTCATCACCTAGGAGTTCCATCGGGTGCGTCCAAAATGATTTCGAGAGCCTGGTACCAAAGGCACAAACCATGCACCTATCTTGCACTAATACTAACACTATCTCCAAACGGACTGAAACGAGCTTCCACTTGACCCCCATCACCTAGGAGTACCATCGGGTTCGTCCAAAATGATTTCTGAGCCTATGGTACTTTGGGCAAAACCGTGCACCTATCTTGCAATCAACACTAACACTATCTCCAAATGGACCGAAATGAGATTCCACTTGAGCCTCGTCACCTAGGAGTTCCATCGGTGCGTCCAAAATGATTTCGAGCCTTGTTACGTTTGGAACAAACCGTGCACCTATCTTGCACTAATACTAACACTATCTCCAAACGGACCAAAAACGAGATTCCACTTGAGCCTCGTCACCTAGGAGTTCCATCGGGTGCGTCAAAATGATTTCGAGACTTGTTTGGAACAAACCGTGCACCTATCTTGCACTAATACTAACACTATCTCCAAACGGACCGAAACAAGATTCCACTTGAGCCTCGTCACCTAGGAGTTCCATCGGTGCGTCCAAAATGATTTCCAAGCCTTGTTACATTAAAGGCAAAACGTGCACCTATCTTGCACTAATACTAACACTATCTCCAAACAGACTGAAAACGAGCTTCCACTTGAGCCTCGTCACACCTAGGAGTACCATTGGGTGCGTCCAAAATGATTTCTCGAGCCTATGGTACTAAAGGCACAAACCCATGCACCTATCTTGCACTAATACTAACACTATCTCCAAACAGACCGAAACGAGATTCCACTTGAGCCTCGTCACCTAGGAGTTCCATCGGGTGCGTTCAAAATGATTTCCGAGCCTTGTTCGGCACAAACCGTGCACCTATCTTGCACTAATACTAACACTATCTCCAAACGGACTGAAAACGAGCTTCCACTTGAGCCTCATCACCTAGGAGTACCATTGGGTGCGTCCAAATGATTTCTAAGCCTATGGTACTAAAGGCACAAAACCATGCACCTATCTTGCACTAATACTAACACTATCTCCAAACGGACTGAAACGAGATTCCACTTGACCCTCGTCACCTAGGAGTTCCATCGGGTGCGTCAAAATGATTTCGAGCCTATGTACTAAAGGAACAAAACCGTGCACCTATCTTGCACTAATACTAACACTATCTCCAAACGGACCAAAACAAGAGATTCCACTTGAGCCTCGTCACCTAGGAGTTCCATCGGGTGCGTCCAAAATGATTTCCGAGCCTTGTACTTTGGAACAAACCGTGCACCTATCTTGCACTAATACTAACACTATCTCCAAACGGACCAAACGAGATTCCACTTGAGCCTCGTCACCTAGGAGTTCCATCGGGTGCGCGTCAAAATGATTTCTGAGCCTATGGTTACTAAAGGGCACAAACCGTGCACCTATCTTGCACTAATACTAACACTATCTCCAAACGGACTGAAACGAGAGCTTCACTTGACCTCATCACCTAGGAGTTCCATCAGGTGCGTCCAAAATGATTTCTAAGCCTATGGTACTAAAGGCACAAACCGTGCACCTATCTTGCACCTAACACTAACACTATCTCCAAACGGACCGAAATGAGATTCCACTTGAGCCTCGTCACCTAGGAGTTCCATCGGGTGCGGTCAAAATGATTTCCGAGCCTTGTTTGGAACAAACCGTGCACCTATCTTGCACTAATACTAACACTATCCAAACGGACCGAAACAAGATTCCACTTGAGCCTCGTCACCTAGGAGTTCCATCGGGTGCGTCCAATATGATTTTCGAGACCAGGGTACATTCGGTGCAAAACTTGCACCTATCTTGCGTCAAGATTAGCACTATCTCCAAATGGACTGAAAAGAAGCATCCACTTGAGCCTCGTCACCTAGGAGTACCATCGGTGTGTCCAAAATGATTTCTAGAGCCTATGGTACGTTTGGCACAAACCGTGGACCTGTCTTGCACTAATACTAACACTATATCCAAACGGACCGAAACGAGATTTCACTTGAGCCTCGTCACCTAGGAGTTCTATCGGTGCGCGTCAAAATGATTTCGAGCCTTGTTTGGAACAAACCGTGCACCTATCTTGCACTAATACTAACACTATCTCCAAACGGACGAAACAAGATTCCACTTGAGCCTCGTCACCTAGGGAGTTCCATCGTGTGCTTCAAAAAATGATTTCCAAGCCTTGTTCAAAACAAAAACCGCACCTATCTTGCACTAATACTAACACTATCTCCAAACGGACTGAAACGAGCTTCCACTTGACCCCCATCACCTAGGAGTACCATTGGGTGCGTCCAAAATGATTTCTAAGCCTATGGTACTAAAGGGTGGAAACTGTGCACCTATCTTGCACCGACACTAACACTCTCTCCAAACAGACCGAAGCGAGATTCCACTTGAGCCTCGTCACCTAGGAGTTCCATCGGGTGTGGTCAAAATGATTTCCGAGCCTTGTTTGGAACAAACCGTGCACCTATCTTGCACTAATACTAACGCTATCTCCAAACGGACCGAAAACAAGATTTCACTTGAGCCTCATCACATAGGAGTTCCATCGGGTGCTTCCAAAAATGATTTCCAGCCTTGTTCGGCACAAACCGTGCACCTATCTTGCACTAATACTAACACTATCTCAAACGGACTGAAACGAGCTTCCACTTGACCCCATCACCTAGGAGTACCATTGGGTTCGTCCAAAATGATTTCTAAGCCTATGGTACTAAAGGGCATAAAAACCGTGCACCTATCTTGCACCGACACTAACACTATCTCCAAATAGACCGAAACGAGATTCCACATGACCCACGTCACCTAGGAGTTCCATCGGTGCGTTCAAAATGATTTCCGAGACTTGTTTGGAAAAAACCCATGCACCTATCTTGCACTAACGTTAGCACTATCTCCAAATAGACTGAAACGAGCTTCCACTTGAGCCTCATCACCTAGGAGTACCATTGGGTGCGTCCAAAATGATTTCTGAGCCTCACGGTACCAAATGGGCGCAAACCATGCACCTATCTTGCACCGACACTAACACTATCTCAAAACGGACGAAACGAGATTCCACATGACCCACGTCACCTAGGAGTTCCATCGGGTGCGTCCAAAATGATTTTCGAGACTATGGGTACATTCGGTGCAAAACTTGCACCTATCTTGCAATCAAATATTAGCACTATCTCCAAATGGACCGAAAGAAGCATCCACTTGAGCCTCGTCACCTAGGAGTACCATCGGGTGCGTCCAAAATGATTTCTGAGCCTATGGTACGTTTGGCACAAACCGTGCACCTTTCTTGCACTAATACTAACACTATATCCAAACGGACTGAAACGAGATTCCACTTGAGCCTCGTCACCTAGGAGTTCTATCGGGTGCGGTCAAAATGATTTCCGAGACTTGTTTGGAATAAACCGTGCACCTATCTTGCACTAATACTAACACTATCTCCAAACGTACCGAAACAAGATTCCACTTGAGCCTCGTCACCTAGGAGTTCCATCGTGTGCGGTCAAAATGATTTCCGAGCCTTGTTTGCAACAAAACGTGCACCTATCTTGCACTAATACTAACACTATCTCCAAACGGACTGAAACGAGCTTCCACTTGACCCCCATCACCTAGGAGTACCATTGGGTGCGTCCAAAATGATTTCGAAGCCTATGGTACTAAAGGGCGGAAACCGGGCACCTATCTTGCACTGACACTAACACTATCCCTAAACAGACCGAAACGAGATTCCACATGACCCCACGTCACCTAGGAGTTCCATCGGTGCGTTCAAAATGATTTCGAGCCTTGTTTGGGCACAAACCGTGCACCTATCTTGCGTCAACATTAGCACTATCTCCAAATAGACCAAACAAGCTTCCACTTGAGCCTCATCACCTAGGAGTACCATTGGGTGCGTCCAAAATGATTTTCGAGCCTACGGTACGGTAAAAGGCGCAAACCATGCACCTATCTTGCACCGACACTAACACTATCTCCAAACGGAACGAAACGAGATTCCACATGACCCACGTCACCTTGGAGTTCCATCGAGTGCGTCCAAAATGATTTTCGAGACCTATGGGTACATTTGGTGCAAAACTTGCAATTATCTTTGCGTCCAAGATTGGCACTATCTCCAAATGGACTGAAACAAGCATCCACTTGAGCCTCGTCACCTAGGAGTACCATCGGGTGCGTCCAAAATGATTTCTGAGCCTATGGTACGTTTGGCACAAACCGTGCACCTATCTTGCACTAATACCAACACTATATCCAAACGGACCGAAACGAGATTCCACATGAGCCTCGTCACCTAGGAGTTCTATGGGGTGCGGTCAAAATGATTTCCGAGCCTTGTTTGCAACAAACCGTGCACCTATCTTGCACTAATACTAACACTATCTCCAAACGGATCAAAACAAGATTCCACTTGAGCCTCGTCACCTAGGAGTTCCATCGGGTGCGTCCAAAATGATTTTCGAGACCAGGGTACATTCGGTGCAAAACTTGCACCTATCTTGCGTCAAGATTAGCACTATCTCCAAATGGACTGAAAGAAGCATCCACTTGAGCCTCGTCACCTAGGAGTACCATCGGGTGCGTCCAAAATGATTTCTAAGCCTATGGTACGTTTGGCACAAACCGTGCACCTATCTTGCACTAATACTAACACTATATCCAAACGGACCGAAACGAGATTCCACTTGAGCCTCGTCACCTAGGAGTTCTATCGGTGCGGTCAAAATGATTTCTGGGACTTGTTTGGAACAAACCGTGCACCTATCTTGCACTAATACTAACACTATCTCCAAACGGAACGAAACAAGATTCCACTTGAGCCTCGTCAACTAGGCGTTCCATCGTGTGCTTCCAAAATGATTTCCAAGCCTTGTTCAGCACAAACCGTGCACCTATCTTGCACTAATACTAACACTATCTCCAAACGGACTGAAACGAGCTTGCACTTGACCCCCATCACCTAGGAATACCATTGGGTGCGTCCAAAATGATTTCTAAGCCTATGGTACTAAAGGGTGGAAATCGGGCACCTATCTTGCACCGACACTAACACTATCTCCAAACAGACCGAAACGAGATTCCACTTGAGCCTCGTCACCTAGGAGTTCCATCGGGTGTGGTCAAAATGATTTCCGAGCCTTGTTTGGAACAAACCGTGCACCTATCTTGCACTAATACTAACGCTATCTCCAAACGGACCGAAACAAGATTTCACTTGAGCCTCATCACATAGGAGTTCCATCGGTGCTTCCAAATGATTTCCAGCCTTGTTCGGCACAAACCGTGCACCTATCTTGCACTAATACTAACACTATCTTCAAACGGACTGAAACGAGCTTCCACTTGACCCCCATCACCTAGGAGTACCATTGGGTTCGTCCAAAATGATTTCTGAGCCTGTGGTACTAAAGGGCGCAAACCGTGCACCTATCTTGCACCGACACTAACACTATCTCCAAATAGACCGAAACGAATTCCACATGACCCACGTCACCTAGGAGTTCCATCGGGTGCGTTCAAAATGATTTCCGAGACTTGTTTGGAACAAACCGTGCACCTATCTTGCACTAAACGTTAGCACTATCTCCAAATAGACTCAAACGAGCTTCCACTTGGGCCTCATCACCTTGGAGTACCATTGGGTGCGTCCAAAATGATTTCGAGAGCTACGGTACCAAAGGGCGCAAACCATTCACCTATCTTGCACCGACACTAACACTATCTCCAAACGGAACGAAACGAGATTCCACATGACCCACGTCACCTAGGAGTTCCATCGGGTGCGTCCAAAATGATTTTCGAGACTAGGGTACATTCGGTGCAAAACTTGCACCTATCTTGAATCAAGATTAGCACTATCTCCAAATGGACTGAAAGAAGCATCCACTTGAGCCTCGTCACCTAGGAGTACCATCGGGTGCGTCCAAAATGATTTCTGAGCCTATGGTACGTTTGGCACAAACCGTGCACCTATCTTGCACTAATACTAACACTATATCCAAACGGACCGAAACGAGATTCCACTTGAGCCTCGTCACCTAGGAGTTCTATCGGGTGCGGTCAAAATGATTTCCGAGCCTTGTTTGGAACAAACCATGCACTATATCTTGCACTAATACTAACACTATCTCCAAACGGACCAAACAAGATTCCACTTGAGCCTCGTCACCTAGGAGTTCCATCGTGTGCTCAAAATGATTTCCAAGCCTTGTTTGGCACAAACCGTGCACCTATCTTGCACTAATACTAACACTATCTCCAAACGGACTGAAACGAGCTTCCACTTGACCCCATCACCTAGGAGTACCATTGGGTGCGTCCAAAATGATTTCTAAGCCTATGGTACTAAAGGGCGCAAACCGTGCACCTATCTTGCACCGACACTAACACTATCTCCAAACAGACCGAAACGAGATTCCACATGACCCACGTCACCTAGGAGTTCCATCGGGTGCGTTCAAAATGATTTCCGAGCCTTGTTGGGCACAAACCAAACCGTGCACCTATCTTGCACTAACATTAGCACTATCTCCAAATAGACTAAAACGAGCTTCCACTTGAGCCTCATCACCTAGGAGTACCATTTGGTGCGTCCAAAATTGATTTCTGAGCCTACGGTACCAAAGGGCGCAAACCATGCACCTATCTTGCACCGACACTAACGCTGTCTCCAAACGGAACGAAACGAGATTCCACATGACCCACGTCACCTTGGAGTTCCATCGAGTGCGTCCAAAACGATTTTCGAGACCAGGGTACATTCGGTGCAAAACTTGCAATTATCTTGCGTCAAGATTGGCACTATCTCCAAATGGACTGAAACAAGCATCCACTTGAGCCTCGTCACCTAGGAGTACCATCGGGTGCGTCCAAAATGATTTCCGAGCCTATGGTACGTTTGGCACAAACCGTGCACCTATCTTACACTAATACTAACACTATATCCAAACGGACCGAAACGAGATTCCACATGAGGCTCGTCACCTAGGAGTTCTATGGGGTGCGGTCAAAATGATTTCCGAGCCTTGTTTGCAACAAACCCTGCACCTATCTTGCACTAATACTAACACTATCTCCAAACGGATCAAAACAAGATTCCACTTGAGCCTCGTCACCTAGGAGTTCCATCGGGTGCGTCCAAAATGATTTTCGAGACCAGGGTACATTCGGTGCAAAACTTGCACCTATCTTGCGTCAAGATTAGCACTATCTCCAAATGGACTGAAAGAAGCATCCACTTGAGCCTCGTCACCTAGGAGTACCATCGGGTGCGTCCAAAATGATTTCTGAGCCTATGGTACGTTTGGCACAAACCGTGCACCTATCTTGCACTAATACTAACACTATATCCAAACGGACCGAAACGAGATTCCACTTGAGCCTCGTCACCTAGGAGTTCTATCGGGTGCGGTCAAAATGATTTCCGAGCCTTGTTTGGAACAAACCGTGCACCTATCTTGCACTAATACTAACACTATCTCCAAACGGACCGAAACAAGATTCCACTTGAGCCTCGTCACCTAGGAGTTCCATCGTGTGCTTCCAAAATGATTTCCAAGCCTTGTTCGGCACAAACCGTGCACCTATCTTGCACTAATACTAACACTATCTCCAAACGGACTGAAACGAGCTTCCACTTGACCCCCATCACCTAGGAATACCATTGGGTGCGTCCAAAATGATTTCTAAGCCTATGGTACTAAAGGGTGGAAATCGGGCACCTATCTTGCACCGACACTAACACTCTCTCCAACATAGACCGAAGCGAGATTCCACTTGAGCCTCGTCACCTAGGAGTTCCATCGGTGTGGTCAAAATGATTTTCGAGCCTTGTTTGGAACAAACCGTGCACCTATCTTGCACTAATACTAACACTATCTCCAAACGGACCAAAACAAGATTTCACTTGAGCCTCATCACATAGGAGTTCCATCGGGTGCTTCCAAATGATTTCAGAGCCTTGTTCGCAAGGCACAAACCGTGCACCTATCTTGCACTAATACTAACACTATCTCCAAACGGACTGAAACGAGCTTCCACTTGACCCCCATCACCTAGGAGTACCATTGGGTTCGTCCAAAATGATTTCTAAGCCTATGGTAACTAAAGGGCAAAAACGTGCACCTATCTTGCACCGACACTAACACTATCTCCAAATAGACCGAAACGAATTCCACATGACCCACGTCACCTAGGAGTTCCATCGGGTGCGTTCAAAATGATTTCCAGACTTGTTCTGCACAAACAAACCATGCACCTATCTTGCACTCAACGTTAGCACTATCTCCAAATAGACTGAAACGAGCTTCCACTTGGGCCTCATCACCTTGGAGTACCATTGGGTGCGTCCAAAACGATTTCTGAGCCTACGGTACCAAATGGCGCAAACCATGCACCTATCTTGCACCGACACTGACACTGTCTTCAAACGGAACGAAACGAGATTCCACATGACCCACGTCACCTAGGAGTTCCATCGGGTGCGTCCAAAATGATTTTCGAGACCAGGGTACATTCGGTGCAAAACTTGCACCTATTTTGAATCAACATTAGCACTATCTCCAAATGGACTGAAAGAAGCATCCACTTGAGCCTCGTCACATAGGAGTACCATCGGGTGCGTCCAAAATGATTTCTGAGCCTATGGTACGTTTGGCACAAACCGTGCACCTATCTTGCACTAATACTAACACTATATCCAAACGGACTGAAACGAGATTCCACTTGAGCCTCGTCACCTAGGAGTTCTATCGGGTGCGGTCAAAATGATTTCCGAGACTTGTTTGGAATAAACCGTGCGCCTATCTTGCACTAATACTAACACTATCTCCAAACGGACCGAAACAAGATTCCACTTGAGCCTCGTCACCTAGGAGTTCCATCGTGTGCTTCCAAAATGATTTCCAAGCCTTGTTCAGCACAAAACGTGCACCTATCTTGCACTAATACAAACACTATCTCCAAACGGACTGAAACGAGCTTCCACTTGACCCCCATCACCTAGGAGTACCATTGGGTTCGTCCAAAACGATTTCTGAGCCTATGGTACTAAAGGGCGCAAATCGTGCACCTACCTTGCACCGACACTAACACTATTTCCAAACAGACCGAAACGAGATTCCACATGACCCACGTCACCTAGGAGTTCCATCGGGTGCGTTCAAAATGATTACCGAGCCTTGTTGGGCACAAACCGTGCACCTATCTTGCGTCAACATTAGCACTATCTCCAAATAGACTAAAACGAGCTTCCACTTGAGCCTCATCACCTAGGAGTACCATTTGGTGCGTCCAAAATTGATTTCTGAGCCTACGGTACCAAAGGGCGCAAACCATGCACCTATCTTGCACCGACACTAACGCTGTCTCCAAACGGAACGAAACGAGATTCCACATGACCCACGTCACCTTGGAGTTCCATCGAAAAGCGTCCAAAAACGATTTTCGAGACCTTGGTACATTCGGTGCAAAACTTGCAATTATCTTGCGTCCAAGATTGGCACTATCTCCAAATGGACCGAAAACAAGCATCCACTTGAGCCTCGTCACCTAGGAGTACCATCGGGTGCGTCCAAAATGATTTCCGAGCCTATGGTACGTTTGGCACAAACCGTGCACCTATCTTACACTAATACTAACACTATATCCAAACGGACCGAAACGAGATTCCACATGAGGCTCGTCACCTAGGAGTTCTATGGGGTGCGGTCAAAATGATTTCCGAGCCTTGTTTGCAACAAACCCTGCACCTATCTTGCACTAATACTAACACTATCTCCAAACGGATCAAAACAAGATTCCACTTGAGCCTCGTCACCTAGGAGTTCCATCGGGTGCGTCCAAAATGATTTTCGAGACCAGGGTACATTCGGTGCAAAACTTGCACCTATCTTGCGTCAAGATTAGCACTATCTCCAAATGGACTGAAAGAAGCATCCACTTGAGCCTCGTCACCTAGGAGTACCATCAGGTCTGTCCAAAATGATTTCTGAGCCTATGGTACGTTTGGCACAAACCGTGGACCTGTCTTGCACTAATACTAACACTATATCCAAACGGACCGAAACGAGATTTCACTTGAGCCTCGTCACCTAGGAGTTCTATCAGGTGCGGTCAAAATGATTTCTGGGACTTGTTTGGAACAAACCGTGCACCTATCTTGCACTAATACTAACACTATCTCCAAACGGAACGAAACAAGATTCCACTTGAGCCTCGTCAACTAGGCGTTCCATCGTGTGCTTCCAAAATGATTTCCAAGCCTTGTTCAGCACAAACCGTGCACCTATCTTGCACTAATACTAACACTATCTCCAAACGGACTGAAACGAGCTTGTACTTGACCCCCATCACCTAGGAATACCATTGGGTGCGTCCAAAATGATTTCTAAGCCTATGGTACTAAAGGGTGGAAATCGGGCACCTATCTTGCACCGACACTAACACTCTCTCCAAACAGACCGAAGCGAGATTCCACTTGAGCCTCGTCACCTAGGAGTTCCATCGGGTGTGGTCAAAATGATTTCCGAGCCTTGTTTGGAACAAACCGTGCACCTATCTTGCACTAATACTAACGCTATCTCCAAACGGACCGAAACAAGATTTCACTTGAGCCTCATCACATAGGAGTTCCATCGGGTGCTTCCGAAATGATTTCAAAGCCTTGTTTCGGCACAAACCGTGCACCTATCTTGCACTAATACTAACACTATCTTCAAACGGACTGAAACGAGCTTCCACTTGACCCCATCACCTAGGAGTACCATTGGGTTCGTCCAAAATGATTTCTAAGCCTATGGTACTAAAGGCGCAAAACCGTGCACCTATCTTGCACCGACACTAACACTATCTCCAAATAGACCAAACAAGATTCCACATGACCCTCGTCACCTAGGAGTTCCATCGGTGCGTTCAAAATGATTTCCGAGACTTGTTTGGCACAAACCATGCACCTATCTTGCACTAATACTAGCTATCTCCAAATAGACCAAAACGAGCTTCCACTTGAGCCTCATCACCTTGGAGTACCATTGGGTGCGTCCAAAATGATTTCTAAGCCTTGGTACCAAATGGCGCAAACCATGCACCTATCTTGCACCCGACACTAACACTATCTCCAAACGGACTGAAACGAGATTCCACATGACCCACGTCACCTAGGAGTTCCATCGGGTGCGTCCAAAATGATTTTCGAGACCTTGTGGTACATTGGGCACAAAACTTGCACCTATCTTGCATCAACATTAGCACTATCTCCAAATGGACTGAAAGAAGCATCCACTTGAGCCTCGTCACCTAGGAGTACCATCGGGTGCGTCCAAAATGATTTCTCGAGCCTATGGTACGTTTGGCACAAACCGTGCACCTTTCTTGCACTAATACTAACACTATATCCAAACGGATCTGAAACGAGATTCCACTTGAGCCTCGTCACCTAGGAGTTCCATCGGTGCGGTCAAAATGATTTCCGAGACTTGTTTGGAATAAACCGTGCACCCTATCTTGCACTAATACTAACACTATCTCCAAACGGACCGAAACAAGATTCCACTTGAGCCTCGTCACCTAGGAGTTCCATCGGTGTGCTTCCAAAATGATTCCAAGCCTTGTTTGGCACAAAACGTGCACCTATCTTGCACTAATACAAACACTATCTCCAAACGGACCTGAAACGAGCTTCCACTTGACCCCCATCACCTAGGAGTACCATTGGGTTCGTCCAAAACGATTTCTGAGCCTATGGTACTAAAGGGCACAAACCGTGCACCTATCTTGCACTAACACTAACACTATCTCCAAACAGACCGAAACGAGATTCCACATGACCCCTCGTCACCTAGGAGTTCCATCGGGTGCGTTCAAAATGATTTCCGAGCCTTGTTGGGCACAAACCGTGCACCTATCTTGCACAACATTAGCACTATCTCCAAATAGACTAAAACGAGCTTCCACTTGAGCCTCATCACCTAGGAGTACCATTTGGTGCGTCAAAATGATTTCTCGAGCCTTGTTTGGTACCAAAGGCGCCAAACCATGCACCTATCTTGCACCGACACTAACACTATCTCCAAACGGAACGAAACGAGATTCCACATGACCCACGTCACCTAGGAGTTCCATCGAGTGCGTCCCCAAAACGATTTTTCGAGACCATTGTACATTCGGTGCAAAACTTGCAATTATCTTGCACTAAGATTAACACTATCTCCAAATGGACCGAAACAAGCATCCACTTGAGCCTCATCACCTAGGAGTACCATCGGGTGCGTCCAAAACGATTTCTGAGCCTATGGTACGTTTGGCACAAACCATGCACCTATCTTGCACTAATACTAACACTATCTCCAAACGGACCGAAACGAGATTCCACTTGAGCCTCGTCACCTAGGAGTTCTATGGGGTGCGGTCAAAATGATTTCCGAGCCTTGTTTGCAACAAACCGTGCACCTATCTTGCACTAATACTAACACTATCTCTAAAGGATCAAAACAATATTCCACTTGAGCCTCGTCACCTAGGAGTTCCATCGGGTGCGTCCAAAATGATTTTCGAGACCAGGGTACATTCGGTGCAAAACTTGCACCTATCTTGCGTCAAGATTAGCACTATCTCCAAATGGACTGAAAGAAGCATCCACTTGAGCCTCATCACCTAGGAGTACCATCGGGTGCGTCCAAAATGATTTCTGAGCCTATGGTACGTTTGGCACAAACCGTGCACCTATCTTGCACTAATACTAACACTATATCCAAACGGACCGAAACGAGATTCCACTTGAGCCTCGTCACCTAGGAGTTCTATCGGGTGCGGTCAAAATGATTTCCGAGCCTTGTTTGGAACAAACCGTGCACCTATCTTGCACTAATACTAACACTATCTCCAAACGGACCGAAACAAGATTCCACTTGAGCCTCGTCACCTAGGAGTTCCATCGTGTGCTTCCGAAATGATTTCCAAGCCTTGTTCGGCACAAACCGTGCACCTATCTTGCACTAATACTAACACTATCTCCAAACAGACTGAAACGAGCTTCCACTTGACCCCATCACCTAGGAGTACCATTGGGTGCGTCCAAAATGATTTCTAAGCCTATGGTACTAAAGGGCGCAAACCATGCACCTATCTTGCACCGACACTAACACTATCTCCAAACAGACCGAAATGAGATTCCACTTGAGCCTCGTCACCTAGGAGTTCCATCGGGTGCGGTCAAAATGATTTCCGAGCCTTGTTTGGAACAAACCGTGCACCTATCTTGCACTAATACTAACACTATCTCCAAACGGACCGAAACAAGATTTCACTTGAGCCTCATCACATAGGAGTTCCATCGGGTGCTTCCGAAATGATTTCCAAGCCTTGTTCGGCACAAACCGTGCACCTATCTTGCACTAATACTAACACTATCTTCAAACAGACTGAAACGAGCTTCCACTTGACCCCCATCACCTAGGAGTACCATTGGGTTCGTCCAAAATGATTTCTAAGCCTATGGTACTAAAGGGCGCAAACCATGCACCTATCTTGCACCGACACTAACACTATCTCCAAACAGACCGAAATGAGATTCCACTTGAGCCTCGTCACCTAGGAGTTCCATCGGGTGCGGTCAAAATGATTTCCGAGCCTTGTTTGGAACAAACCGTGCACCTATCTTGCACTAATACTAACACTATCTCCAAATAGACCGAAACGAGCTTCCACTTGAGCCTCATCACCTAGGAGTACCATTGGGTGCGTCCAAAAATGATTTCCAAGCCTCACGGTACCAAATGGCGCAAACCATGCACCTATTTTGCACTAATACTAACACTATCTTCAAACAGAACGAAAACGAGCTTCCACATGACCCCATCACCTAGGAGTTCCATTGGGTGCGTCCAAAATGATTTTCTAGAGCCTATGGTACTAAAGGGCGCAAACTTGCACCTATCTTGCAATCAACACTAACACTATCTCCAAATGGACTGAAAATGAAGAGTCCACTTGAGCCTCGTCACCTAGGAGTTCCATCTGTGCGGTCAAAAATGATTTCGAGCCTTGTTTGGGCACAAACCGTGCACCTATCTTGCACTAATACTAACACTATCCAAACGGACCGAAACGAGATTCCACTTGAGCCTCGTCACCTAGGAGTTCCATCGGGTGCGGTCAAAATGATTTCCATGCCTTGTTTGGAATAAACCGTGCACCTATCTTGCACTAATACTAACACTATCTCCAAACGGACCGAAACAAGAGCTTCCACTTGAGCCTCATCACCAAAGAGTTCCATTGTGCGTCCAAAATGATTTCTAAGCCTTGGTACTAAAGGGCAAAACCATGCACCTATCTTGCACTAACACTAAACAATATCTCCAAACAGACTGAAATGAGCTTCCACTTGAGCCTCGTCACCTAGGAGTTCCATTGGGTTCGGTCAAAATGATTTCTGAGCCTATGTTTGGAACAAACCATCGCACCTATCTTGCACTAATACTAACACTATCTCCAAAGGATCAAAACAATATTCCACATGAGCCTCGTCACCTAGGAGTTCCATCGGGTGCGTCCAAAAATGATTTCGAGACCTTGTAGATTCGGTGCAAAACTTGCACCTATCTTGCGTCAAGATTAGCACTATCTCCAAATGGACTGAAAGAAGCATCCACTTCAGCCTCATCACCTAGGAGTACCATCGGGTGCGTCCAAAATGATTTCTGAGCCTATGGTACGTTTGGCACAAACCGTGCACCTATCTTACACATATACTAACACTATATCCAAACAGACCGAAACGAGATTCCACTTGAGCCTCGTCACCTAGGAGTTCTATCGGGTGCGGTCAAAATGATTTCCGAGCGTTGTTTGGAACAAACCGTGCACCTATCTTGCACTAATACTAACACTATCTCCAAACGGACCGAAACAAGATTCCACTTGAGCCTCGTAACCTGGAGTTCCATCGTGTGCTTCCGCAATGATTTCCATGCCTTGTTCGGCACAAACCGTGCACCTATTTTGCACTAATACTAATGAGGACATTCCTAGCATTCACTCATCTTCAAATGCAACTCCACTTGATATAGCTGGTCCAATTACAAGAAGTAGAGCTAAACAATTGGAGAAGGAAATTCATTCTCAGGTGAACGCTAACCTTATGTTTAATAATCAGTTTATGTTGAATGAGCCTATGCTTTTGAGTTCTTGTTCCAATGTCCTTAGGAATGATAGAGTGTACGAACCAGCATGGGATGAAGATGGATTCAAGCCTCTGGACATTTGAACCAAGAAGCCTATGGTGTGCAAGAATAAAATGGTGGTTCATCACCTTTGCATGGAAATGCAACCAGAAGCTAGATGACTGATACATGGTACGAATTCCAAGCATCACCGCGGACAGAATACAAGGAGTTAGATGGTGTTCTCTATATGGGATTGAAGCGTCTTCAAGTCTACTTTCCAGCCCATCAAACGGCTCATTATTTGGACTTCCCAATAAAGAGTTATGCTTATTTTAGTAACTGCTATCAGAAATGAAAGACGCGAACCCAGCATGAAATCCACTGGTGCATGCGCGCATGCTGCCATTTACTCCAAGCTGAACGTCCCTATCCCTATATATATCTTGTACTATACAATGAAAGGTCAGATTTTTGATTAGCTGAATTCAGAATACACAAACTCGTGGAGTTTTGTTTATCGTGAGTCTTGAGAGGCTTGCAACACTTGTTCTTTTCGATTCCTGAGGGAGTTGTAGAACAAACTGCGGTTCACCCAGTTCGTGCCTTCACGTCTATAGGGCGTGATTGCGTGGGCTGTTTCGTCGATGCGTGGAAGGGTGATTGTCTCGGTAGTTCGTCACGTGGACAGCCTCATGGTGCACTGCCTCTTCACCAGGTCACGCAGCGACAAGTTATCAAGTTCGCGGATCCTACGAGAAGATCGGGCCACACAACTTGCTACACGCGTTGCATAGGCGTGTGCACATCATCTGGTACCAGAGCCTCCGTTTACTCGTTAGGATTGTTCTTGTTTTTGGTAGGATAGAGTTTATATACCTACTGTCCACTAATAGCCAAAAAAGAAAACCTACAGCCCAAATTCATACGTGCTACTGATTTTGTAGTTTGCTTTATCGAGTTTTAATCCTTTAAGATTTGTCTAGTTGCTGAATTTTTCTTTTCCACATCGTTCTAGTTGTTATCATTGTTCTAATCATCAAATCGCTTGCTGCATGTACCCACCCATCCCACCCTTGTTCTGATCGTTATTGCTTGCTGCATATATATAAATCAAAAAAAAACCCCACCCGTCCCACCCTTGTTTTCTACCATACAAATTCCCCAACCGAGTTTCTTGTTTTTGTGCTGCGCCGTCCATCTTAGTTGATCCTTATGTGCCCCTTTAGTTGAAAGTTGTGCTGCGTTTCTCACAAAGGTTAAAAGAAAAGATGTATATGGGTCAAAAGAAGGACTGAAAACAACGAGTTCTTGTTCAAAAAAAAAGGAAAGAAAAGAAATAAAAGAGAATTGTGTTCAGCACACCACAAAGGGGTTTGGGCAGCAACAAGTTTCGGTTGGTGCAATTGGTGTTCATCTATCCACTTCCTACATCTTGTTCCTTTCTTTGAGCATCTTTTCCTTTATATTCAGCAACTTAGACTTGAATTCTTGGATTATTATTCGGTTTTGCATTACTACATTTCAGCGCATTCCATTTACATATTACCCCACCAAGCTCCACTTAAAAGCACCGTGAGCTGTTGCACCGTAGTTTCTTCACTCTTCCACTACAGATTGCAGCCCCGGTTCTTGCCCTTTCCAGGAAGAGAAAGAACTTGTTCAGCAAGTGGTGAGGGAGTGATTCCACATATATTCCACATATATATTGTCCTTTTTCCCCCTCTACTAATATGGCAGGACGTGGAGATGGTGCCGCTGTTTCGGTGGAGGAATTCCAGGAGCTGCGTACACAAATGAATGATTTGATGCAACAACTACAAACTCTCCAATTGAACATGCCTCATAGAGAACCACCACCAAATGAGGATGATGACAATGAGGATAACGAGGCACCACGTCGTGCCGCTGGTCATGGACATGGACGTGGTGGGTTTGGCCATGGTTTTGGTCGTGCTCAGCGCGTTCTAGTTGGAGGTAGAGATTATGATGGTGATGATGATATGTTGTCCGACATGGATGATCATCGACATGGTGGTGGCCATCATGGTTATCGTGACCGCCATCGTCGTCGTAATGATGATGGTTTAAGAAACGTGAAAGTGTCTATTCCCCCTTTCAGCGGACAGGAGAATGCTGATGCTTATTTTGAATGGGAGACCAAGGTGGAACAAATATTTGATTTGTATGAATACTCTGCTGAAAAGAAGGCAAAGCTTGCAGCCATTGAGTTTAAAGGCTATGCCATAACTTGGTGGAATCAGGTCCGTACTGAATATCGTAGAGTTGGGCATGTTCGTATAACTTGGGAAGACATGAAGAGAGAAATGCGACGTCGTTTTGTTCCAGCATATTACTCTCGTGATCTACATTTGAAGCTGAAACGTCTTGTGCAAGGTACTCGTACTGTTGATGAATATTTTCAAGAATTGAAATGTGTGTACTTCGTATACAGGGATAACTGAAGATGAGGAATCCACAATGGCTCGGTTTCTAGTTGGCCTCAATAAACCCATTGCTGATAAAGTGGATATGACAACCTACACATGTCTCACCGAGTTGGTTCATTTTGCAAAGAGGGCTGAAAGGCAAATTGCTACGTCTTACAAATACAATGCTTCATGGCGTCATTCCCAACAGCAAGGGGATGTCATGCCTCAATTCCAACAGCAAGGAGCTGCAACGCCCAAATCTTCATCTCGTGGAGCAAATAGATATCTTCCAACTTCTTCCAAACAATTGGATGTGAAAGGTAAAGTTGTGAGTTCAAGTCAGCCCACTTCTTCTACTGCAGCCACCCAACGCAAGACAAGCAAGATTGAGTGTTTTAAGTGTGGTGGTCATGGGCATAAGCAAGCTGAATGTCCCAATCGTCGTACTATTATTGCACTTGCTGATGGTTCTCATGATTCCCAAAGTGAAGAGGAGGATGAGTTTAACAATGTATTTGCAGATCTTAATCTTGACACTTGTGAGTATTCAGCAGAGGATGGTACATTTGAGCTAGGTCTAAATTGTTTAGCCATTCAACCTATTCCAACTTTTGCTCACAATGACCTATTACAAGATGTTGTTTCTCCATCTTTCGACGAGATTACTAGTGATGATTTTGATGAGTTGCTTGCTGATTTTCCTGATTTGACGCGTTCTATAATGAACACACCATCTCCTTCTTTGGTGGTGAGGCGAGTTCTTTCCACTCAATTTGTTGCTGCTGAACAAGGACAACGCCATAATTTGTTTCAGTCCCGATGCAAAGTGAAAGGACAAGTGTGCCGTTTCATCATAGATGGTGGGAGCTGCAATAATATTGTTAGTGCTTTGCTTGTTGAGAAGCTTGGTTTGCAGCCACGTCGCCATCCACATCCATACCATATGCAATGGTTGAATAATTCCGGGACAGTTAAGGTTTCAGCCATGATTCGTTTGTCATTTTCCATTGGTGATTATCATGGAGAGGTTGATTGTGATATTGTCCCCATGCAAGCATGCCATTTGCTGCTTGGTCGGCCCTGGCAATTTGATGTGGATTCGGTGCATTTTGGACGGTCTAACAAACACACTTTCATTCACAATGACAAGAAGGTGGTTCTTATTCCATTATCTCCAGAGGAGATACATGCTTCAGATATGGCTCGCAAGAAAAGAGAGGAATCTGACAAAAGAAAATTGAGTGAGATCTCCAACACAAGTAAGGGAGAGAGTTCTAACCCATCCAGCCACATAAAGACTCATGCCAATCCTAAACAGCCACGCCACACTGAGTGTCTCTTTGTGAGCAAGAGTGATATGAGAGAAATGAGAAACACCACAGCCCCATTCTTTGTGCTCTTGCACAAGGAGGTCCTACTTTCAACTAACGATTTACCTTCATCGCTGCCTAGTGTTGTTCTTGATCTCTTACAGGACTTCGAAGATGTTTTTCCCGATGAGATACCAGCTGGACTTCCTCCACTTCGTGGAATTGAGCATCAAATTGATTTGGTACCAGGTGCTTCTCTTCCAAATCGTCCAGCCTACCGCACCAATCCCACAGAGACAAAGGAAATTCAGCAACAGGTAAAAGAGCTTTTGGACAAAGGGTATGTTCGTGAATCCTTATCACCATGTGCTGTTCCTGTTTTGTTAGTTCCAAAGAAAGATGGTTCTTGGCGTATGTGTGTTGATTGTCGTGCTATCAATGCTATAACTGTTCGATATCGTCACCCTATTCCAAGGCTTGATGACATGTTAGATGAGCTGAGTGGTTCAACTATTTTCACCAAGATCGATTTACGTAGTGGTTATCATCAAATTCGAATGAAAATAGGTGATGAATGGAAAACAGCATTTAAAACTAAATTTGGTCTCTATGAATGGCTTGTGATGCCCTTTGGTTTGACAAATGCTCCTTCAACTTTTATGCGTTTGATGAATCATGTGTTAAGAGCTTTCATTGGCAAATTTGTTGTTGTTTATTTTGATGATATTCTGATCTATAGCAAATCATTTGATGAACATCTTGATCATATCCGTCAAGTACTTGCTGTTTTGAGGAAGAGAAATTGTATGGAAACATTGCTAAATGCACATTTTGCACAGACCGTGTTGTTTTTCTTGGATTTGTTGTTTCTGCAGATGGAATTCAAGTTGATGAAGAAAAGATTAAAGCAATAAAGGATTGGCCTACACCTACAAATGTGAGTCAAGTTCAAGTTTTCATGGTCTTGCAGGTTTTTACAGGCGTTTTGTTAAAGATTTCAGCACCATCGCTGCACCCCTCAACAATTTGACAAAGAAGGATGTTCCATTCAAGTGGGGTGATGAACAAGACCAAGCCTTCAATGAGCTAAAAACAAAGCTTTGTGAAGCACCGCTGCTACAACTTCCTGATTTTGGTAAGACATTTGAGATCGAATGTGATGCAAGTGGTATTGGCATAGGAGGTGTACTACTTCAAGAAGGTAAACCTATTGCCTACTTTTCTAAAAAGTTGAATGGTCCACATCTGAATTATTCTGTCTATGATAAAGAGCTTTATGCCTTAGTTCGAGTTTTGGAAGTTTGGCAACATTATTTGTTACCTAAAGAATTTGTCATCCATTCTGATCATGAAGCTTTGAAATATCTAAAAAGTCAAGGCAAACTGAACCGTAGACATGCTAAATGGATTGAGTTCATTGAAACATTTCCTATGTTGTAAAACATAAGCGTGGAAAAGATAACATTGTTGCTGATGCCTTATCACGGAGATGTGGTTTGGTTACACAATTAGATACAAAAGTGCTTGGTTTGGAATCCATTAAAACACTCTATGCAGCTGATTCTGATTTTGAAGAACCTTTCTCTCATTGCATTGCTGGAAAAGGCTGGGACAAGTATTATGTGCATGATGGTTTTTATTTCGGACTAACAAACTATGCATTCCAGCCTGCTCGATTCGTCAAGTTCTTTTGCAGGAAGCACATGCTGGTGGCTTAGCTGGTCATTTTGGCGTCAAAAGACATTGGACATGCTCTCCGATCATTTCTTTTGGCCACATATGCGACGTGATGTCCAGCGATATGTTTGCACGCTGCATAATCTGCTTGAAAGCTAAGTCCTGCCTTAATCCCCATGGTCTTTATACTCCATTACCAGTTCGAATGTACCTTGGGAAGATATATCCATGGATTTTATTTTGGGGTTACCTCGGTCTCAGAGGGGAGGATTCTATCTTTGTTGTTGTTGACCGATTCTCTAAAATGGCACATTTTATTCCATGTCATAAGAACGACGATGCTTCACACGTTGCTGATTTGTTTTTTAGGGAGATCATTCGTTTACATGGAGTACCAAGGACTATTGTTTCAGACCGGGATACAAAATTTCTAAGCTATTTTTGGAAGACATTATGGGCTAAACTTGGTACAAAGTTGTTATTTTCCACCACTTGTCATCCGCAAACCGATGGGCAAACTGAAGTTGTCAACCGTACCTTGTCCACCATGTTGCGTGCTGTGTTGAAAAAGAATTTGAAGCAGTGGGAAGACTGCCTTCCACATGTTGAATTTGCTTATAACAGGGCAGTCCATTCCACAACAAACTTTTGTCCATTTGAAATTGTTTATGGGTTTAAACCGCATACTCCCATGGATCTTTTGCCTTTACCATTACAGGAACAAGTTAACTTGGATGCAGCAAAGAGATCGGATTTTCTCAAGAAGCTACATGATGAGACAAGAAGGAATATCGAGAAGAAATCAGCACAATATGCAAAGCAAGCGAACAAAGGTAAGAAGAAGGTTACATTCCAGCCCGGAGACCTCGTGTGGTTGCATCTACGTAAGGATCGATTTCCCCAACAGCGCAAGAGTAAGTTATCTCCTAGGGGTGATGGTCCGTTCAAGGTTTTACACAAGATAAATGATAATGCTTACAAAATTGAGCTGCCACCTGAATATTCCAATGTGAGTACAACATTCAATGTCAAAGACTTGCTTCCATTTGTTGGTGAGCCTGAGTCGAGGACGACTCCTTCTCAAGAGGGGAGGCTAATGAGGACATTCCTAGCATTCACTCATCTTCAAATGCAACTCCACTTGATATAGCTGGTCCAATTACAAGAAGTAGAGCTAAACAATTGGAGAAGGAAATTCATTCTCAGGTGAACGCTAACCTTATGTTTAATAATCAGTTTATGTTGAATGAGCCTATGCTTTTGAGTTCTTGTTCCAATGTCCTTAGGAATGGAGTGTATGAACCAGCATGGGATGAAGATGGATTCAAGCCTCTGGACATTTGAACCAAGAAGCCTATGGTGTGCAAGAATAAAATGGTGGTTCATCACCTTTGCATGGAAATGCAACCAGAAGCTAGATGACTGATACATGGTACGAATTCCAAGCATCACCGCGGACAGAATACAAGGAGTTAGATGGTGTTCTATATGTGGATTGAAGCGTCTTCAAGTCTACTTTCCAGCCCATCAAACGGCTCATTATTTGGACTTCCCAATAAAGAGTTATGCTTATTTTAGTAACTGCTATCAGAAGCTGAAAGACGCGCGAACCAGCCATGAAATCCACTGGTGCATGCGCATGCTGCCATTTACTCCAAGCTGAACGTCCCTATCCCTATATATATCTTGTACTAGACAATGAAAGGGCAGATTTTTGATTGGCTGAATTCAGAATACACAAACTCGTGGAGTTTTGTTTATGCGTGAGTCTTGAGAGGCTTGCAACACTTGTTCTTTCGATTCCTGAGGGAGTTGTAGAACGCCGAACTGCGGTTCACCCAGTTCGTGCCTTCACGTCTATAGGGCGTGATTGCGTGGGCTGTTTCGTCGGTACGTGGAAGGGTGATTGTCTCGGTAGTTCGTCGCGTGGACAGCCTCGCGGTGCACTGCCTCTTCACCAGGTCACGCAGCGACAAGTTATCAAGTTCGCGGATCCTACGAGAAGATCGGGCCACACAACTTGCTACACGCGTTGCATAGGCGTGTGCACATCAAGTTCCATCGGGTGTGTTCAAAATGATTTCCGAGACTTGTTCCATTGCGTCCAAAAATTTCTAAGTGCACCTATCTTGCTTGCACATTAGCACTATCTCCAAATAGACTGAAATGAGCTTCCACTTGAGCATCGTCACCTAGGAGTACCATTGGGTGCGTCCAAAATGATTTCTCAGCCTTGGTATCGAACAAAACCATGCACCTATCTTGCACCGACACTAACACTGTCTCCAAATAGAACAAAACGAGATTCCACATGAACCACGTCACCTAGGAGTTCCATCGGGTGCGTCCAAAACGATTTTCGAGACCAGGGTACAATCGGTGCAAAACTTGCAATTATCTTGCGTCAACATTAGCACTATCTCCAAATGGGCTGAAACAAGCATCCACTTGAGCCTCGTTACCTAGGAGTACCATCGGGTGCGTCCAAAATGATTTCTGAGCCTATGGTACGTTTGGCACAAACCGTGCACCTATCTTGCACTAATACCAACACTATATCCAAACGGACCGAAACGAGATTCCACTTGAGCCTCGTCACCTAGGAGTTCTATAGGGTGCAGTCAAAATGATTTCCGAACCATGTTTGGAACAAACCGTGCACCTATCTTGCACTAATACTAATACTATCTCCAAACGGACCGAAACAAGATTCCACTTGAGCCTCGTCACCTAGGAGTTCCATCGTGTGCTTCTGAAATGATTTCCAAGCCTTGTTCAGCACAAATCGTGCACCTATCTTGCACTAATACTAACACTATCTCCAAACGGACTGAAACAAGCTTCCACTTGACCCCCATCACCTAGGAGTACCATTGGGTGCGTCCAAAATGATTTCTAAGCCTACGGTACTAAAGGGCGCAAACCGTGCACCTATCTTGCACCGACACTAACACTATCTCCAAACAGACCGAAATGAGATTCCACTTGAGCCTCGTCACCAAGGAGTTCCATCGGGTGCGGTCAAAATGATTTCCGAGCCTTGTTTGGAACAAACCGTGCACCTATCTTGCACCGACACTAACACTATCTCCAAACAGACCGAAACGAGATTCCACTTGAGCCTCGTCACCTAGGACTTCCATCGGGTGCTTCCAAAATGATTTTCGAGAGCCTTGTTCGGCACAAACCGTGCACCTATCTTGCACTAATACTAACATTATCTTCAAATGGACTGAAACGAGCTTCCACTTGACCCCCATCACCTAGGAGTACCATTGGGTTCGTCCAAAAACGATTTCTGAGCCTATGGTACTAAAGGGCAAAACCGTGCACCTATCTTGCACCGACACTAACACTATCTCCAAACAGACCAAACGAGATTCCACTTGAGCATCGTCACCTATGAGTTCCATCGTGTGCTTCCGAAATGATTTCCAAGCCTTGTTCGGCACAAATCGTGCACCTATCTTGCACTAATACTAACACTATCTCCAAACGCACTGAAACGAGCTTCCACTTGACCCCATCACCTAGGAGTACCATTGGGTGCGTCCAAAATGATTTCTCAGCCTACGGTACCAAAGGGCGCAAACCTTGCACCTATCTTGCACCGACACTAACACTGTCTCCAAACAGAACGAAACGAGATTCCACATGAACCACGTCACCTAGGAGTTCCATCGGGTGCGTCCAAAACGATTTTCGAGACCAGGGTACAATCGGTTCAAAACTTGCAATTATCTTGCGTCAAGATTAGCACTATCTCCAAATGGACTGAAACAAGCATCCACTTGAGCCTCGTCACCTAGGAGTACCATCGAAAAGTCCAAAAATGCGATTTCTGAGCCTATGGTACGTTTGGCACAAACCGTGCACCTATCTTGCACTAAAACCAACACTATATCCAAATGGACCGAAACGAGATTCCACTTGAGCCTCGTCACCTAGGAGTTCTATGGTGCGCGGTCAAAATGATTTCCGAGCCTTGTTTGCAACAAACCGTGCACCTATCTTGCACTAATACTAACACTATCTCCAAACGGACTGAAACGAGCTTCCACTTGACCCCCATCACCTAGGAGTACCATTGGGTTCGTCCAAAATGATTTCTGAGCCTATGGTACTAAAGGGCGCAAACCGTGCACCTATCTTGCACCGACACTAACACTATCTCCAAACAGACCGAAACGAATTCCACATGACCCACGTCACCTAGGAGTTCCAACGGGTGTGTTCAAAATGATTTCCGAGACTTGTTCTGCACAAACCGTGCACCTATCTTGCGTCAACATTAGCACTATCTCCAAATAGACTGAAACGAGCTTCCACTTGAGCCTCGTCACCTAGGAGTACCATTGGGTGCGTCCAAAATGATTTCTCAACCCTTGTTACATCAAGGGGCGCAAACCATGCACCTATCTTGCACTAATCGACTAACACTGTCTCCAAACAGAACGAAACGAGATTCCACATGAACCACGTCACCTAGGAGTTCCATCGGGTGCGCCCAAAACGATTTTCGAGACCAGGGTACAATCGGTGCAAAACTTGCAATTATCTTGCGTCAAGATTAGCACTATCTCCAAATGGACTGAAACAAGCATCCACTTGAGCCTCGTCACCTAGGAGTACCATCGGGTGCGTCCAAAACGATTTCTGAGCCTATGGTACGTTTGGCACAAACCGTGCACCTATCTTGCACTAAAACCAACACTATATCCAAATGGACCGAAACGAGATTCCACTTGAGCCTCGTCACCTAGGAGTTCTATGGTGCGCGGTCAAAATGATTTCCGAGCCTTGTTTGCAACAAACCGTGCACCTATCTTGCACTAATACCAACACTATCTCCAAACGGACTGAAACGAGCTTCCACTTGACCCCCATCACCTAGGAGTACCATTGGGTGCGTCCAAAATGATTTCTAAGCCTACGGTACTAAAGGGCGCAAACCGTGCACCTATCTTGCACCGACACTAACACTATCTCCAAATAGACCGAAACGAATTCCACATGACCCACGTCACCTAGGAGTTCCATCGGGTGTGTTCAAAATGATTTCCGAGACTTGTTCTGCACAAACCGTGCACCTATCTTGCGTCCACATTAGCACTATCTCCAAATAGACTGAAATGAGCTTCCACTTGAGCCTCGTCACCTAGGAGTACCATTGGGTGCGTCCAAAATGATTTCTCAGCCTACGGTATCGAAGGGCGCAAACCATGCACCTATCTTGCACCGACACTAACACTGTCTCCAAATAGAACAAAACGAGATTCCACATGAACCACGTCACCTAGGAGTTCCATCGGGTGCGTCCAAAACGATTTTCGAGACCAGGGTACAATCGGTGCAAAACTTGCAATTATCTTGCGTCAACATTAGCACTATCTCCAAATGGGCTGAAACAAGCATCCACTTGAGCCTCGTTACCTAGGAGTACCATCGGGTGCGTCCAAAATGATTTCTGAGCCTATGGTACGTTTGGCACAAACCGTGCACCTATCTTGCACTAATACCAACACTATATCCAAACGGACCGAAACGAGATTCCACTTGAGCCTCGTCACCTAGGAGTTCTATAGGGTGCAGTCAAAATGATTTCCGAACCATGTTTGGAACAAACCGTGCACCTATCTTGCACTAATACTAATACTATCTCCAAACGGACCGAAACAAGATTCCACTTGAGCCTCGTCACCTAGGAGTTCCATCGTGTGCTTCTGAAATGATTTCCAAGCCTTGTTCAGCACAAATCGTGCACCTATCTTGCACTAATACTAACACTATCTCCAAACGGACTGAAACAAGCTTCCACTTGACCCCCATCACCTAGGAGTACCATTGGGTGCGTCCAAAATGATTTCTAAGCCTACGGTACTAAAGGGCGCAAACCGTGCACCTATCTTGCACCGACACTAACACTATCTCCAAACAGACCGAAATGAGATTCCACTTGAGCCTCGTCACCAAGGAGTTCCATCGGGTGCGGTCAAAATGATTTCCGAGCCTTGTTTGGAACAAACCGTGCACCTATCTTGCACCGACACTAACACTATCTCCAAACAGACCGAAACGAGATTCCACTTGAGCCTCGTCACCTAGGACTTCCATCGGGTGCTTCCGAAATGATTTCAGAGCCTTGTTCGGCACAAACCGTGCACCTATCTTGCACTAATACTAACACTATCTTCAAACAGACTGAAACGAGCTTCCACTTGACCCCCATCACCTAGGAGTACCATTGGGTTCGTCCAAAACGATTTCTGAGCCTATGGTACTAAAGGGCGCAAACCGTGCACCTATCTTGCACCGACACTAACACTATCTCCAAACAGACTGAAACGAGATTCCACTTGAGCATCGTCACCTATGAGTTCCATCGTGTGCTTCCGAAATGATTTCCAAGCCTTGTTCGGCACAAATCGTGCACCTATCTTGCACTAATACTAACACTATCTCTAAACGCACTGAAACGAGCTTCCACTTGACCCCCATCACCTAGGAGTACCATTGGGTGTGTCCAAAATGATTTCTAAGCCTACGGTACTAAAGGGCGCAAACCGTGCACCAATCTTGCACCGACACTAACAGTATCTCCAAACAGACCGAAACGAGATTCCACTTGAGCCTCGTCACCAAGGAGTTCCATCGGGTGCGGTCACAATGATTTCCGAGCCTTGTTTGGGACAAACCGTGCACCTATCTTGCACTAATACTAACACTATCTCCAAACGGACCGAAACAAGATTTCACTTGAGCCTCATCACATAGGAGTTCCATCGGGTGCTTCCAAAATGATTTCAGAGCCTTGTTCGGCACAAACCGTGCACCTATCTTGCACTAATACTAACACTATCTTCAAACGGACTGAAACGAGCTTCCACTTGACCCCCATCACCTAGGAGTACCATTGGGTTCGTCCAAAATGATTTCTGAGCCTATGGTACTAAAGGGCGCAAACCGTGCACCTATCTTGCACCGACACTAACACTATCTCCAAACAGACCGAAACGAATTCCACATGACCCACGTCACCTAGGAGTTCCAACGGGTGTGTTCAAAATGATTTCCGAGACTTGTTCTGCACAAACCGTGCACCTATCTTGCGTCAACATTAGCACTATCTCCAAATAGACTGAAACGAGCTTCCACTTGAGCCTCGTCACCTAGGAGTACCATTGGGTGCGTCCAAAATGATTTCTCAGCCTACGGTACCGAAGGGCGCAAACCATGCACCTATCTTGCACCGACACTAACACTGTCTCCAAACAGAACGAAACGAGATTCCACATGAACCACGTCACCTGGGAGTTCCATCGGGTGCGCCCAAAACGATTTTCGAGACCAGGGTACAATCGGTGCAAAACTTGCAATTATCTTGCGTCAAGATTAGCACTATCTCCAAATGGACTGAAACAAGCATCCACTTGAGCCTCGTCACCTAGGAGTACCATCGGGTGCGTCCAAAACGATTTCTGAGCCTATGGTACGTTTGGCACAAACCGTGCACCTATCTTGCACTAAAACCAACACTATATC
>CAJGYO010000473.1:0-64516 GCA_904845875.1 Miscanthus lutarioriparius | reverse complement strand
CTAGGGCCATGAGCTTCTCTAGGGCCATGAGCTTCTCCTTGGCTCCCAGCTTCAATTCCAGCTCCTTCTCAACCTCGGCCAGAAGGTCAAGGATCTACCAGCGGGTCTCGGTGTCCTTCTAGAGTAGCTTGTCCCACTCCCTCCTAACCTTGGCGGCCTCCTCATCGTCCTTCCGCAATCTCATCGATAGGGCCTCGAATGCCCTCTCGGACTCGTCCGCATGCCGATGGGCCTCACCCACCCGCAATCGGAGACTATTCGCCTCCTTGGCAAGGGAGTTAGCTCGGCCACCCACTACTGGGTGGCAATGAGCTGGGCAGTCCCCTTCCCATGCAGCCATACCTCCTAGATGAGGTAGTCCCAGTTCTGTAATAGAACCGACCAAATCATAAGAACGTAAGTACAAAAACAATCACCGAAGCGATCATGCAAGGCTTATGAGGTGGGCTAGCTTGACACAGTTGCATAAAAGAGCTTATGATTATAGTAACCAATTTAAACTTAGCATCAAGCTTATCATTAGTTACCTGTCCACTAGATTAGCACCTGTACTAGAGCACTCACTTATTAGGAGCAAACAATATTAACCATAGCAGGTATAATAAGGCTGTCATCATCATATCATCATTTCTGAACCATTAAGTTATTAAGTGTATCTACATTGGAGATAAGCACGTCAAGTTCTCACTAACCGGGAGAGACGGCGACTCGAATCGAATTACAACTCAGCTGAGGGGGTATTCCTAACTCTCACCCTGGCATACTTAGCAAGGGTAGCCGTGGGTCACCTTTGGGACATCTCAGGAACCAAATTCGCGGGTTCGATCAGCGCCAGCACTCTCAGGGATTACCCTTCTGCCAGGACGACCAGGACTTTTAAATCACCTGCCCTTGGACTCACGCCTACGACTCCCTTCCGAGGCGCACTTTATACTTATCGACTCCCGGCCTGAGGTGAGCTACTCAGCTTCGTGGTCGGTCTCTAGACCCGGCCAACTAAGAGAGAGGCATGCGTTCAACATGAATAGGAAAGGCTCCAAGATTCAGTCCTTAATCGACACAGATAGAGTCATTGCAAACCGGCAAGCCTCCGCCCGGTCTTCATTTCAAATTAAGACTGGTTCTTTTCCACGATAGCAAATATAGCCAACCGTGCCATATGTATCTTCCTATATCTCGCAAGTGACAGGAAATCACCTGACTTCTACCGTGTTAAAGCAGGGCTAAGCACTACACGAGCCTGAGCTACATAGGATTCGGGGTAACAATATCTGGACAAGGAATTGGATAACCAATGCAGCAAGTGTTTGCATCCAACACCTAAACTTAATGCAACAATATATGTAATAATAATACTGTAACTGCATTTCGGAAATTAGGAGGCTTAATATGCTCCGGGGCTTGCCTTTCACAAAGTTGCAAGGACGGTGGTCCGGGCACTCAACGGCGACCTCGTCTGGCACTTCTCCTGAAGGCTGCTCCTCCTGAATCTCCGGCGTCGGCTGCTACTGCTCGCTCGGTTCCTCGAATTCCAGTAGGGTCACTCCTTCCGGTACACCTATTGCATGCCGATGCAAAAGATAAATACCATGGATGCATAAGGAATGACATGATGCTCATGATGAATGAATCACAGTAAGTGTTTACCGAAAACATCACTGGACACTCGTTTACCGAGTAAGACTAGCCCTATTCAAATCACTTTAAGCATGTATCTAACTTAACTTAAAGAACAAGAGCAACTTACCTAACTTGCATAACCTAAGATAAAGATGCTCATCTTCAGTTAAAGGCCTAACACCTAGGAACATTACCACAAACTTAGAAATAGTAAAGACATACTTAAAATAACAGTTAAAGCTTCATATGCAAACAAGTAGTTACTTAATTCAATCATAACCAGAGTTCTACAAATCCAAATGACTTGCAAGAGGACATTCTGGAAAGCTTATGAAATTCTCTACAATTCATTTGTAAACATCAAAGCATGATTCTTAAGTTAACCAAATCAAATTCCAGTAGACCTAGAATCTATCCCGCAATGACAGGGTTGCTAACTTAATTATTTAATGATGATGCAAAAGCATAATTTGATCAATCCAAGTTTACCAACTTGTTTTTCATACCTAAGAAACATCAGAAAGTATAGTGCCAACTTCTAAATAATTTATTTAATATCCTTTTCCAATTTATTTAGTTAATTAGGTGATTTAAGCAATATATATTAAAACTATTCATAAAAATCTACAAAAATTACAGTAGCTATCTCATGCTGCACATAGACTACCATAAAAATTTCAAAGGTATTGGGCAAGTAAAACTTGCTGTATCTAAAATAACAGATGACATGTCTATTTCTAGCATAATTAGGAAACCTTATTAAAAAGTGTCAAGCAACAGATTTCCCATTTTTCCTAACATCATTCTGGCATAAGAGTAGCACTCATCAAAGTTTACCTCCACTGGATCTATATAAAAATTATGAAAATTCACACAAGATCCACCCATTAATAAAAGGAAATTCTATAACTTACAAACTACACATGCACTAGCTCTGAAATTTTAACCAAAGCTTCTAATAAGCAATAATAGAGTACCCACAAAATTTCATAATTTTTGGACCACAGAAACTCAAGATAAAATTCAAACAAGTTTGCATGCATCTAAAAACACATTTCAAAGTCCTATTTAATTCATCAAAAATTTCTAAAACATGTGCTCATATAATATTTTTGTTAAATACTAGACATGACCAGGAGCTTAACAAAATTGGAACCATAGCATTTGGATCTATATACTAGGAAATACAGATTTTTGAATATCAATACAAATCTGTGAAATAATAAAACAAAACAAAATAAGGAAACAAAACTCAGCCACAGTTGGGCCGGCCCGAAGGAACAGCAGCCCGCGAACAATGCTGGCGTGGCCCAAGACGCGGCGTGGCCCATGCTGGGCTCCCGCCTCAGCCTCGGCGGCTGACAGCCGGGTCCCGCGTGACAGCGAGACAGGCAGGGGAGGAGAAGGAGACGGCGGCGAAGCTCGTCGCCGGTGACTTCTCCGGCGAAAGCAACAGTGCCAACAGTTTCGCCTCACCCCAGCGGACCTAGGGGAACCATCGATTGCAGCTAAGGACGCAGCTAGAGGGGGTGGCGATGGCCACGGCGGCGCTCGGCCACAGCACGGCCGGCTCCGACGACGCTACGGCATTGCAGCCCTAACGGGTGGCTCGAGGAGCTTTGGTGGTGTTCCTAGGACCTAGCGCGAGCCAAAGGAGGGGATGGGAATGGCACGAGGAGAGCTGGCCACGCGGAGTGCTAACTCCGGCGAGGTCCGACAAGGCGGTGGTGGCGAAAAACCGGCGATTGGCCCTTACCGATGTACGATTGACTCGCTAGCACGGTGGAAAAGGGAGAGGGGATCACGGCGGGGCTCTGGGTGAGCTGGGCAACGCGTTTTTGCCAAGACGCGGGAGCTAGGCGAGAGCGAAGTTCCGGCGGCAATGGCGGGCGGCTCGGTGCTGCGCTGTGGGAGGCGAAGAATGCAAACAGGGGCGTGCGAGTGCGTCGGGCAGGCGCGGGGTGGCTTCAAGACGCGGCTGGCCGTGCTAGGGCGCCCACGGCGCGTGGCCTGCGTGCTCATGCGATTGGCGACGGGTGGCGCCACGCGTCGAAGGTTTTCTGAAACGGTCGGCCATGTTCACTGAACGTTTTCTGAAAACGCGATTCAGAGCTCCACGACGGTGACTGACCGAGCGAGTTTGACGATGATTATCTCCTAAACCGTGACGATCTGGGTTAAGTTGTAGTTAACAAAGTTGGAGACCTACGTGATTACTACAAATTTGCTAATTGGAGCTCGAGCTAGTTTGGCTTGGTTAGGGAGATACAAGGTGACAAAGCTGGGTACATGAAACTGCAACACACATAAGGACTTAGAAAAATTTCTAAGTCTAAATCAGCATGTACTTCTGACTTGTGGGCCATGTTTGACCATGTTCCACACATTTTCATGGGTTGGTCATAAAACAACTTTTGTTTCTTGATAAATTAGCTACAACTTTTGTAAAGAGTGCACAGCCATGCAAAGTCTCTAAGTTGGACTTTTGAATCAGTCAAACAGTGGCACTCTAGGGTTCACATCAAGTCAAACCTCCATTCAAGGGCAATCTTGTCATTTTGACCTACATGAACAATGTTCCAACAAGTAACCTAAGTGTAGTTAAGGCGTAATAGACCATGATCAACCACTTTACCAAATTGTTATACCACTTCTAATGATCATATGTGATACAGAAATTAAAACAAGCAATTCATACATATGTTTCAATACAATGTTTCACATGTTGCATGACCCTGTTGTTATCCTATACTTGTCACATTACTACCATGTTGCTATGCTTCAAGATATGAGAAATTTATGTTGCATTCATACGTTGCACTACTACCACTCTAAGCAATCAAGCATGAAACACATACAATTTAAAATGTTGCATATGTATGTTTCAATGATAATGACATGATGACATAGATAATGCACATGTTTATGAAATGACATGCAATTTAGTGGAAGCCTAAACACCTAGGGTGTTACAGCCCTCCCCCTTAGAAAAATCTCGTCCCGAGATTTGGAAAGCGTACCATTTAGTATAGAAAGTTGGATGATTTTCCTTTAAATAATCTTCCCGTTCCCAGGTTGCATCCTGTTCACTATGATTACTCCAAACTACCTTGTATAACTTAACCACTCGTGTACGAGTCACTCTTTCTTGAGTATCCAGAACTTGCACGGGCTTTTCCTCATAAGAAAGATCAGATTTCAAGTTGACTTTCCTTGTTGCTATTCTTTCCTCGGGAATACGAAGACACTTCTTCAGCTGGGACACATGGAATACCGGGAATATAGCTCCCATCTCATGGGGTAGATCGAGCTTATATGCTACTCTCCCACTTTTCTCGATAATGCGGTAGGGTCCAACATATTGAGGCTCAAGCTTCCTTTTAATTCCAAAACACTTGACTCCTTTCATAGGGGATACCTTCAAATAAACATGATCACCTACTTCAAACTCAATAGGTTTTCTTCGCTTGTTGGCATAGCTCTTTTGTCTAGCCTGAGCGGCAGTCATATTCTTCTGTATAGTTCAGACTTGCTCTTCGGCTTCTTTTACAAAATCAATACCATAGAATCTTCTTTCTCCGGGTTCCACCCAGTTCAAAGGAGTTCTACACTTGCGGCCATAAAGAGCTTCAAAAGGAGCCATTTTGATACTCTCTTGATAACTATTGTTATAAGAGAATTCAGCGAGAGGTAACCAGTCTTCCCAAGATCCTTTGCAAGAAATAAGACAAGCTCTAAGCATGTCCTCAAGAATTTGATTAACATGCTCAGTCTGTCCTGATGTTTGCGGATGATAGGCAGAACTGCGGATTAGATGAGTGCCAAGATTCTGATGTAAGCACTCCCAAAAGTGAGCCGTGAACTGAGGCCCTCTATCAGAAACAATGGATTTGGGTACACCATGGAGACGTACCACTTGTTGAAAATAAATCTCAGCATAATTGTGAGGTTGATAGGTAGACTTGACCGGAATAAAGTGAGCAGATTTAGTTAGACGATCTACGATAACCCAGATGGAATCACAACCCTTTTTGGTAGTGGGTAGTCCAACAATAAAATCCATGCTAATTTCTTCCCACTTCCAGCCAGGAATAGAGAGTGGCTGCAATAGTCTGGGCCTTATGTGAATAGCCTTGACTCTGCAATAGTTATCACACCTTGCCACGTAAGCTGCGATTTCTTTCTTCATCTTGGTCCACCAATAATACAGCTTGAGATCTTGATACATTTTACTGCTACCAGGATGGATGGACAATTTAGAAGAATGGGCTTCAGCCATAATTTGATTTCTAAGTTCTTTATCTTTGGGTACCACAAGCCTATCATTAAACCAGAGAATTCCTTTGTCATCGACCCGAAAGTTCTTGGTCTCTTGATCTTTCATTTTCCGCTTGATGTGAAACACACCCACATCAGTCTTCTGGAGTTTGATAATTCGACTTCTAAGAGAGCAATCCACATTGATATGGTGGAGTACTACAGGATGAAGGAGGTGTGACAGATGAAAGTCTTCACTAACCAATGAATTGCGATGGGCCTTTCTGCTTAAGGCATCAGCAACCACATTTGCCTTACCAGGATGGTAGTGCACTTGAAGGTTGTAGTCCTTGATCAATTCTAACCATCGTCGTTGACGCATGTTCAACTCGGGTTGAGTAAAGATGTACTTGAGGCTTTTATGGTCAGTATAGATGTTGCACACATTACCCAGCAAGTAATGTCTCCAAATCTTCAGGGCATGAACAACTGCGGCTAGCTCTAAGTCATGGGTAGGATAGTTGACTTCATGCTTTCGAAGCTGGCGCGAAGCATAAGCAATTACTCGGCCTTCCTGCATAAGAACACACCCCAAACCGGTGCCACATGCATCACAATAGACATCAAAAGGCTTTTCGATGTCAGGTTGTGCCAATACAGGAGCAGAGGTTAGCAAGGTCCGCAAAGTGTGGAAAGCCTCTTCACACTTCGGAGTCCAGACAAACTTCTCATCTTTTTGAAGTAGTCGAGTCATGGGCTTGGCGATTTTTGAGAAATCCGGGATAAAGCGACGATAATAGCCAGCCAATCCCAAGAAACTTCGAACTTCTGTGACCGTAGTAGGTGCCTTCCACTCAAGGACTTCTTGCACCTTCGTAGGGTCAACCGAAATTCCATCACCAGATAACACATGACCTAGAAAAGGTATCTTGTTCAACCAGAATTCACACTTGCTGAACTTAGCATAAAGCTGGTTATCACGCAATCGAGTTAAGACAATTCTCAGATGTTCAGCATGCTCTTCTTCATTCTGAGAATATACTAGGATATCATCAATAAACACGACGACAAACTTGTCCAATTCTGGCATGAATACAGAATTCATCAGGTACATAAAGTGTGCCGGAGCATTTGTCAACCCAAAGGACATGACAAGGTACTCGAACAAGCCATAACGAGTAGAGAAAGCTGTCTTAGGTATATCTTCAGGACGAATTTTGATCTGATGGTAACCAGACCTCAAATCGATCTTGGAGAATACCTTAGCTTTGGAGAGCTGATCAAACAGAATATCGATGCGAGGAAGAGGGTATTTGTTCTTGATGGTAACAGCATTTAGGGGACGATAATCTACGCACATGCGCAAAGATTCATCCTTCTTCTTCACAAAGATAGCCGGACAACCCCAAGGAGAAGAATTAGGCCGAATCAAACCTTTCTTCAATAGCTCATTCAACTGACTCTTCACTTCAGCCAACTCATTGGGCGACATTCTATAGGGCCTTCGAGATATAGGAGCCATACCCGGAATGAGTTCTATCTTGAATTCTACATCACGGTCCGGAGGTAATCCAGGCAAATCATCAGGAAAGACATCTGGAAACTCATAGACAACTGGTAGATCCTCAATGGCTTTGACTAGGGTAGCATTGGCTGTATTGTGAATAGAGATATCACGAGGTAACTGCACTAGAAAACCCTTCTTATCCACAGGATCCCTCAACATTACCACACGGGTTGATGTATCGATCAACACTCCATTCCCACTCATCCACTTCATTCCTAGGATTATATCAATTCCTACCCCCGGTAGCACTACCATATCCGTAAGGAACTCTCGATCCCCAATTTCAAGCTTTACATCTTTTACTACTTGGTTAGTCATGATATTATTCCCAGCAGCACTAATACAATAACCACCCTTGACAATTGTAATCACATTCATCTTATGCTTAGATGCAAAAGTAGAACTCACAAAGGAATGTGAAGCACCCGAATCAAAGAGCACAACTGCAGGGTGATCATTAACAAGAAACTTACCAGCGGTGACCACTTCACCAGCAGGAATTTCCTCCACCGTAGTGTAGTGAACACGCCCCTGGTGGACCTTTCCTTGAGCATTCTTGGGAGGATGGGGACATCTATTTGTCCAATGACCAGGCTGGTTATAGTTCCAACACGGCCTGTTAGCTGGTGGGACATTGGAGCTACCCTGCCCAGAGGTATTCTTCGGCAAGGAAATTGTATACCCCTTGCAGAAACCGGTTTTAGCTTGGTTCTTCTTCTGAGGTGGGCGGTACCGGACATTAGCATTAGGTGGACAGTACTGGGTCTTGGATACCATTAGTGCCTTAGACTGAGAAGCACCTGCCTCAAAGTTTCTTTTGCGGTTCTTGGAAGCGGCATATATCTTATCATTGTTCTCCTGAGTTAGAGTGTCACTGATAAACTCATTGAAGGTGACACACTTGCTGTTGCCCATTGACTTCATCAGTTTAGGGGAAAGTCCCCTCTTGAAGCTAGCTATTCTCTTAGCGTCAGTATCGACGAACTCAGGAGCATACCTCGCCAGGTTGTTGAATGCCTGGAGGTATTCATTAAGACTCTTGTTGCCTTGGGTTAGCTTCATAAACTCGGTATGCTTAATGGCCATGAGACCAGGAGGGATAAAGTGTCCCCGGAAAGCTGCCTGAAACTGACCCCAAACTATCTCGACGTTTGCAGGGAAGGTGGTCCTGTGATGTGTCCACCAGATGCCTGCAGGGCCTTGGAGCTGGTGTCCTGCATATGTGGCCTTCATACCTTCAGTCAAACGGAGCAATCCAAACCTTTGCTCTATCGTGCTCAACCATTCATCAGCTTGTAATGGTTCTTCTGCCTCACGAAAGATAGGAGGCTTTGTATCCATGAAGTCCTTAAAGCTGCTATACTGGTTCGGCTCGGGTCCTTGGCGGACATGACGATCCTCACGGTTAGCCATCTGACGCATAGCCTCAGCTAACATGCGCTGACTTTCCACAACTGTCTGCATTAGCTCAGCTGGTGTGGGCGGTGGCGGAGGTGGTTGTTCCTCATTTCCCATGCCACGACCGCGACGAAGGTTATGAGCCATCTGCAAAATGTATAGCCAATGAGCACTGACGATGTGGAAATTTTTGTAGATGAACCGTATAATTATGCCAAACTGAGTCCATTGGAGGGAATGCATTTATATAATCAACAGAGGCACAATCATTCATCACAACCACACAACTCATCAAGCGCGTCAATTGACACATAAATTCGATGAACTTAACCAACAACAAGATCCATAGACCGCAAAGACAAAATTCATCAAAGGCTCACATACGTGGAGCATAATACGTTCAATAGGTTACATCCAAGCCATAGTGGTTCCAAACTTACATCCAAAGATAACTTATGGTTCGATATTACATCCCAACGATTAACTTATTATAAAGCTACTCGTTCATGCATGAGGATCAACAAAAGACTAGCTCTTGCGCATTAGCTAAGTAGTAGGCTAAACTACGCATCGTCCTCGGAGTCAGTGTCGAAGATCTCTCCTCGATCTTCATCACTAGCAGGCTCTAACTCCTCATCTTCCTCCTCATCAGGTGGAATGTCCTCAGGTCCATTGACCTCCATGTCATCATCACCTTCAGCCATGATGACACCAGAACCCATCTCATCCTCATCCTTAGGTGGCAGGAGAGGGTGAAGTTGATTGTGTAACAGGTGAACCTCCTCATGGAGATTGTCATTGTACTCCTCAAAGAATCGCCACTTGTCGCTTCTAGCTCTACCACACGCTCTCAACATATTCTCCTCGTGCAGAGCTTCATTCCGTTGGTTCATCACGTGAATCAACATGCATTCACGATTCTATGGTGAGCAACTGTCAACCTCTGAACCTCAAGGGTCTCTTAGTCCCTTTCCTACGTTACTTGCTCCAAGCAGTGCTGAGCCGCATTCCTCTTAGTAGTCACCGGAGCTAGCTCTGTCCTCAGCCTTTCCTCCTCAGTAGGCTCAGGACAGGGCTCACGAGGAGCTAAATGGTGACGAGGCGCCCGCCTCCAAATGGACTTATGAAAGCAAAGCTTCAGGCGCGCATCTCAGTAGCAAAAAGTTACAAACATAAGGGGAGAATCATTTAAGGATACGAATTTAATTAGTCGGGACAATCATATTTTAAAGGAGGAGTAATGCAAGAAATGCCATGTATGCTTGAACATGATGCATGCACGATCCGCACGTCGTCCTCACAATCCTAGAAAAATTTAAAGGCTAGCGAAATATACGGTGGCATACATACGTTCTCTCGTATACGGTAGCTAGTCGATCTACAACGATACGTTGTTAGTGTACCTGCAGAAAATTTCATTTCAGCCCAGTAATTTCCCAAAATGCATAAAAGCAAGCAGTAAACTAAATACTTTCATACATACATCCCCTGATGCATATACTCTAGTATCATAGCTACCCGTCAGAGATACCCACATTTAAGTACTCTCATAGATACATGATCGAACACGTAAGTATGCGAGCAACCACAACTACTCTCCCCTAGACCGACGGTTGGACGGTCATGCTTTCACAACTCCCACTTACCAGAGCGTAGAGGTATTTGATCCAAACATTACCACCCAAGCGGATGGCATCCATACAATAGCACGCCATATGGACGACGAAACAGAAACAAGCAGTAACCCCCAAGTTAGTACTTAATAAGCCACCTAAGAGTCCTTATTTGGGCATAAGGGATATGACCACTGGCAATTTAATTTAGGATTTTCACAAATACTTTTGTTTTAAATACACAAATGACATGTTTAGTGTCGAATCTTGCTCTGATGCCAACTGTAACAGAACTGACCAAATCATAAGAACGTAAGTACAAAAACAATCACCGAAGCAATCATGCAAGGCTTATGAGGTGGGCTAGCTTGACATAGTTGCATAAAAGAGCTTATGATTATAGTAACCAATTTAAACTTAGCATCAAGCTTATCATTAGTTACCTGTCCACTAGATTAGCACCTGTACTAGAGCACTCACTTATTAGGAGCAAACAATATTAACCATAGCAGGTATAATAAGGCTGTCATCATCATATCATCATTTCTGAACCATTAAGTTATTAAGTGTATCTACATTGGAGATAAGCCCGTCAAGTTCTCACTAACCGGGAGAGACGGCGACTCGAATCGAATTACAACTCAGCTGAGGGGGTATTCCTAACTCTCACCCTGGCATACTTAGCAAGGGTAGCCGTGGGTCACCTTTGGGACATCTCAGGAACCAAATTCACGGGTTCGATCAGCGCCAGCACTCTCAGGGATTACCCTTCTGCCAGGACGACCAGGACTTTTAAAGCACCTGCCCTTGGACTCACGCCTATGGCTCCCTTCCGAGGTGCACTTTATACTTATCGACTCCCGGCCTGAGGTGAGCTACTCGGCTTCGTGGTCGGTCTCTAGACCCGGCCAACTAAGAGAGAGGCATGCGTTCAACATGAACAGGAAAGGCTCCAAGATTCAGTCCTTAATCGACACAGACGGAGTCACTACAAACCGGCAAGCTTCCGCCCGGTCTTCATTTCAAATTAAGACTGGTTCTTTTCCACGATAGCAAATATAGCCAACTGTGCCATATGTATCTTCCTATATCTCGCAGGTGACTAGAAATCACCTGACTTCTACCGTCTTAAAGCAGGGCTAAGCACTACACGAGCCTGAGCTACATAGGATTCAGGGTAACAATATCTGGACAAGGAATTGGATAACCAATGCAGCAAGTGTTTGCATCCAACACCTAAACTTAATGCAACAATATATGTAATAATAATACTGTAACTGCATTTCGGAAATTAGGAGGCTTAATATGCTCCGGGGCTTGCCTTTCACAAAGTTGCAAGGACGGTGGTCCGGGCACTCAACGGCGACCTCGTCTGGCACTTCTCCTGAAGGCTGCTCCTCCTAAATCTCCGGTGTCGGCTGCTGCTACTCGCTCGGTTCCTCAAATTCCAGCAGGGTCACTCCTTCCGGTACACCTATTGCATGCCGATGCAAAAGATAAATACCATGGATGCATAAGGAATGACATGATGCTCATGATGAATGAATCACAGTAAGTGTTTACCGAAAACATCACTGGACACTCGTTTACCGAGTAAGACTAGCCCTATTCAAATCACTTTAAGCATGTATCTAACTTAACTTAAAGAACAAGAGCAACTTACCTAACTTGCATAACCTAAGATAAAGATGCTCATCTTCAGTTAAAGGCCTAACACCTAGGAACATTACCACAAACTTAGAAGTAGTAAAGACATACTTAAAATAACAGTAAAAGCTTCATATGCAAACAAGTAGTTACTTAATTCAATCATAACCAGAGTTCTACAAATCCAAATGACTTGCAAGAGGATATTCTGGAAAGCTTATTAAATTCTCTACAATTCATTTGTAAACATCAAAGCATGATTCTTAAGTTAACAAAATCAAATTCCAGTAGACCTAGAATCTGTCCCGCAATGACAGGGTTGCTAACTTAATTATTTAATGATGATGCAAAAGCATAATTTGATCAATCCAAGTTTACCAACTTGTTTTTCATACCTAAGAAACATCAGAAAGTATAGTGCCAACTTCTAAATAATTTATTTAATATCCTTTTCTAATTTATTTAGTTAATTAGGTGATTTAAGCAATATATAGTAAAACTATTCATAAAAATCTACAAAACTTACAGTAGCTATCTCATGCTGCACATAGACTACCATAAAAATTTCAAAGCCATTGGACAAGTAAAACTTGTTGTATCTAAAATAACAGATGACATGTCTATTTCTAGCATAATTAGGAAACCTTATTAAAAAGTGTCAAGCAACAGATTTCCCATTTTTCCTAGCATCATTCTAGCATAAGAATAGCACTAATCAAATTTTACCTCCACTGGATCTATAGAAAAATTATGAAAATTCACACAAGATCCACCCATTAATAAAAGGAAATTCTATAACTTACAAACTACACATGCACTACCTTTGAAATTTTAACCAGAGCTTCTAATAAGCAATAATAGACTACCCACAAAATTTCATAATTTTTGGACCAGAGAAACTCAAGATAAAATTCAAACAAGTTTGCATGCATCTAAAAACACATTTCAAAGTCCTATTTAATTCATCAAAAATTTCTAAAACATGTGCTCATATAATATTTTTGTTAAATACTAGACATGACCAGGAGCTTAACAAAATTGGAACCATAGCATTTGGATCTATATACTAGGAAATACAGATTTTTGAATATCAATACAAATCTGTGAAATAATAAAACAAAACAAAATAAGGAAAAAAAACTCAGCCACAGTTGGGCCGGCCCGAAGGAACAGCAGCCCACGAACAACGCTGGCGTGGCCCAAGACGTGACGCGGCCCACGCTGGGCTCCCGCCTCAGCCTCGGCGGTGACGACAAATGTCCCAATGTGACAATGAGGAGACAGTGTGGGGGAGGAGAAGGAGACGGCGCGGCTCGTCACGGTGACTTCTCCCAAGAAAAGCAACAAGTGCTAACAGTTTCGCCTCACCCCAGTGGACCTAGGGGAACCATCGATTGCAGCTAAGAACGCAGCTAGAGGGGTGGCGATGGCCACGGGCGGCGCCGCCACGCACGGCCGGCCCGGACGACGCCTTCTGACGGCATTGCAGCCCTAACAGTGGCTCGAGGAGCTTTGGTGGTGTTCCTAGGACCTAGCGCGAGCCGAGGAGAGGGATGGGAATGGCGCGAGGAGAGCTGGCCACGCGGAGTGCTAACTCTGGCGAGGTCCGACAAGGCGGTGGTGGGGAAAAACCGGTGATTGGCCCTTACCGATGTACGATTGACTCGCTAGCACGGTGGAAAAGGGAGAGGGGATCACGGCGGGGCTCTGGGTGAGCTGGGCAACGCGTTTTTGCCAAGACACGGGAGCTAGGCGAGAGCGAAGTTCCGGCAGCAATGGCGGGCGGCTCGGTGCTGCGCTGTGGGAGGCGAAGAATGCAAACAGGGCGCGCGAAAAGGTCCAGGCAGTGCGGGGTGGCTTCAAGACGCTGGTGGCGTGTGCGGGGCGCCACGCGCGGCGGGGCTTGGCGCCAGCGATCGGCGACGGGTGGCGCCATGCGTCGAAGGTTTTCTGAAACGGTCGGCCATGTTCACTGAACGTTTTCTAAAAACGCGATTCAGAGCTCCACGATGGTGACTGACCGAGCGAGTTTGACGATGATTATCTCCTAAACCGTGACGATCTGGGTTAAGATGTAGTTACAAAGTTGGAGACCTACGTGATTACTACAAATTTGCTAATTGGAGCTCGAGCTAGTTTGGCTTGGTTAGGGAGATACAAGGTGACAAAGCTGGGTACATGAAACTGCAACACACATAAGGACTTAGAAAAATTTCTAAGTCTAAATCAGCATGTACTTCTGACTTGTGGGCCATGTTTGACCATGTTCCACACGTTTTCATGGGTTGGTCATAAAACAACTTTTGTTCCTTGATAAATTAGCTACAACTTTTGTAAAGAGTGCACAGCCATGCAAAGTCTCTAAGTTGGACTTTTGAATCAGTCAAACAGTGGCACTCTAGGGTTCACTTCAAGTCAAACCTCCATTCAAGGGCAATCTTGTCATTTTGACCTACATGAACAATGTTCCAACAAGTAACCTAAGTGTAGTTAAGGCATAATAGACCATGATCAACCACTTTACCAAATTGTTATACCACTTCTAATGATCATATGTGATACAGAAATTAAAACAAGCAATTCATACATATGTTTCAATACAATGTTTCACATGTTGCATGACCTTGTTGTTATCCTATACTTGTCACATTACTACCATGTTGCCATGCTTCAAGATATGAGAAATTTATGTTGCATTCATACATTGCACTACTACCACTCTAAGCAATCAAGCATGAAACACATACAATTTAAAATGTTGCATATGTATGTTTCAATGATAATGACATGATGACATAGATAATGCACATGTTTATGAAATGACATGCAATTTAGTGGAAGCCTAAACACCTAGGGTGTTACAAGTTCTCCTTCTGCTCATGAAGGAACCGAGATTTCCCCCAGCTATGAGCGATAAGGGACTGAAAGGAGATGATGGTCAGAACACAAAAATACATAAAGAAAGAAGAGGTTGAAAGGTAGGATCAAGTGAATACTCAGCCAGAGGGAATGACGACATCATGCAAGGCACCCCTGGCATGGTCCAAGGTTTCCAGCGCAGACGCGATTCCCACATCGAGGCTCTCCCACTCCATGCTCTCGGTGGCATCGTCGAGGGTGAAGAACATCAACGTCGGCTCCTGCGGATTTGTCCACCGGAGCAGGGGCTCCCCCCGCATGGGCAAGTTGTTGCCTCTTGACGTTTGGGCTTGGGACGATTCCCCGCTAGTCCTCTTTGCCACCACCACGATGTCCGGGGACCCCTCGGCCACGTCCCCCTCCGTCCGGCTCTCGTTAGGTACCGTCGCTTGGGCCGCCGGTGGCGCGGGTCACGCCACTGCCTCAGGCGCCGCCATGGTTGCAACCAGCTATGGCCTGCCTATCACAGCCACCACCACCTCTGCCTACGTCAGTGGGGCTCTGACCGATTGTGTCACGCCCGCCACGGTCCACTCCACGAGCGTGGTCGGCAGCCCCATCCGCCCCGTTGTCAGCAGCGGTATCGCCTCTATTGTCGGCTGCTCTACAACCTCAGAATGCATCCCTTCTACCCCCGTGCCTGCCTGTCCTACTGAGGGCACGGGTGCCACCTTGGGCGGTGCTTGACCGGCCGGCGACGCAGTCGCACCAACGCCGCTCCCTCCTAAAATGGGTGCAATGCCAGCCGACGGCTACCGCCTCGCTTGAAGGGCGACGCTCTTCTTTGGTGCCAGCGCCAAAGGATTATGCCGTCTCATGATGCTGCAAAAGATGAAAATCATAAGTCACGATGAAATCTGACCAAAATAGGGAAAAACAGAGGAGCTAGTGACTCACATCGGCGTCGTCGGGCGTCAGATACATTTGGGGGGCGAACCCCCAGACCTCTGCTCTACCTCGTAGGGGTGAGGACGTTTTGAGCCCAACCCCTGTTCCTGGGCAGAGGGGCTCACTCTCCTCAGATCTTGGGGCATGATGGCAGAGCCACCCGCCTCCACTGGCACCTAGGGGCGTGGCAGCAGATCCGTCCACCCCTGTTGGCTCCTGGGGCAGGCCGACGGTCCGACCCACCTCCGCTGGCCCCCCAGACAAGCCCTCTCCTCCGTGGAACGACAAGGGTCCTGTAACACCCTAGGTGTTTGGCTTCCACAAAATTGCATTTCATTTCATAAACATATGCATCATCTATGTCATCATGCCATTGTCACTGAAACATACATTTGCAACATTCGCAAATTCTGTTTGTTTCATACTTGGTTGCTTATGAATGGTAGTAGTGCAACATGTGAATGCAACATGAATTTCTCATACCTTGAAACATGGCAACATGGTAGTAATATGACAAGTATAAAATAACAACAAAGTCATGAAACATGTGAAACATTGAATTGCAACATTTGGGTGAATTGCTTGTTTTGTTGCTTCATCACATGTGATCATTTGAAATGGGTATAGCATTTGTGTAAAGTGGTTGATTATGGTCTAATACACCTTAACTACACTTAGGGTAATTGTTTGGACATTGTTCATGTAGATCAAAATGACAAAATTGCCCTTAAGTGGAGGTTTGACTTGAAATGACCCCTTGAGTGGCACTGTTTGACTGATTCAAAAGACCAACTTAGAGACCTTCCATGGCTGTGCACTCTTTACCAAAGTTGTAGCTAATTTATCAAGGAACAAAAGTTGTTTTATGATCAACTCATGAAAATGTGTGGAACAGCCTCAAACATGGCCCACAAGTCAAACTTGACGGCTGATTCAAACATTTGAAAAATTTCTAAGTGTTATAACTGGATTCAGTTTAGTGTACCCAACTTATTCACCTTGTAGATCCCTAACAAAGCCAAACTAGCTCAAGCTCCAATAGTAAGAGTTGTAGTTCACATATAGAGGTTCAACTTTGTTAACTATGGCATAATCTAGATCGTCACAGATTAGGAGTTAATCACCGTCAAACTTGCTCTGTCAGTCGGTTTTCGTTGTCTGAATGGGTGCTACAGTGACTGACCGCCATCAGATAACAGATGCCGCGTGTGAGCCACTCGTCACCGGTCGCCTGCTCACGCTGCCACGCGCTGTGGACGCCCTGACACGGCCAGCCATGACTTGAGCTCGCCCAACGCGCCTGTCCACCAGCTCACCAGTCCCATTTCCATTTCCTCCGCTCGCCTGTAGCTCCACAGCAATAGAGCAGTAGCTCCGCCATTGCCGACCGAGCGTCGCCGTTGCCTTATGCGCTCGCCACTGCAAAAATGCGTTGCCCAGTTCGTCAATAGCCTCGCCGTGATCTCCTCTACCACCTCCACCTTTCAATCGGTCCATTTGAGCCTTGGTAAGGGCGAAATCGCCATTTCTTCCACCGCTGCCATGGTGGGACCTCGCCGGAGTTGGCGCTCCACGCAGCCAACTGTCATAGCGCCCCTTGCCGTCCCTTCTCTTCCTTGCGCTAGGTGCTGTGTGTGATGCTGAAGCTCGTAGAGTGGGCTATTAGGGCCGAGACGCCGTCGTCTCGCCGGAGCCGGCATGGCCGTCACCACCCCCTCTTGTTGCGGTAATAGCCAAAATTGATGGCACCGCTAGATGCGCAGTGATGAGGTGAACGCCGTAGCACCGCTGGACTCGCCGGAGCTATCACCGGCGACGAGCTACGCCGTCGTCTTCCTCCCTTCCCCTGCCTGTCTCTCTGTCGCGTGGGTCCCGAGCGTTAGTCGCTGAAGCAGGCGAGAGCCGTTGTGGGCCGCGTCACGTTTGGGCCACGCCAGCGCGTGTTGTGTGGGCCGCCGAGTCTGACCGGGCCGGCCCAGTAGCTGAGATAGGTTTTGTTAATTGTGTTTTGTTTTATTCTTTTCACTGATTTGTGCATATATTCAAAAATATGTATCTCCTAGTTGGTAGATCCAAATGATGTGGTTCCAATTTTGTTGAGTTCATAATATTGTCTAGTTTATATTAAAAATATGATTTATGCCATGTTCTGTTATGAAAAATGGAGTCACTAATTATCTCTTTTAATCATGAAGGAAATAGGGGTAATTATATCTTTTTATATGTAGCTCCAAATGGCATGAAGTTTTTATGGTGTATTGCTCATATCATGAATAGCTTGTAGTTAAAATTTCATACATTTTGGACACTGTATGTAGGAGATAGAAAATTATCTTGTTTGCATGGATGGATCTTGTGTGAATTTTCATAATTTTTCTATAGATCCAGTAAGGGTAAATTTGGTGAGTGCTATTCTTATGCTAGAATGATACTAGGAAAAATGAGAAATCTGTTGCTTGATACTATTCAATAGGGTTTCCTAATTATGCTAAAAATAGACATGCCACCTGTTATTTTGGATACAGCAAGTTCTGCTTGCCCAATGACTTTGAAATTTTTATGGTAGTCTATGTGAAGCATGAGATAGCTACTGTAATTTTTGTAGATTTTTTTGAATAGTTTTACTATATATTGCTTTAATCACCTAATTAACTAAATAAATTAGAAAAGGGCATTAAATAATTTATTTAGAAGTTGGCACTATACTTTCTGTTGTTCCTCTGGTATGCGCAACAAGTTGGTAAACTTGGTTTGGTCCAATTATGCTTTTGCATCATCATTAAATAATTAAGTTAGTAACCCTGTCATTTCTGGACAGATTCTAGGTTTACTGGAATTCGATTTGGTTAACCTAAGAATCATGCTTTGATGTTTACAAATGATTTGTAGAGCATTTCATAAGCTTTCCATAATATCCTCTTGCAAGTCATTTGAATTTATAGAACTCTGGTTATGATTGAATTAAGGAACTGCTCGTGTGCATATGAAACTTTAACTGTTGTTTTAAGTATGCCTTTACTATTTCTAAGTTTGTGGTAATGTTCCTAGGTGTTAGGCCTTTAACTAAAGATGAGCATCTTTATCTTAGGTTATGCATGGTAGGTAAGTTGATCTCGTTCTTCAAGTTAAGTTAGATACACGTTTTAAAGTAATTTGAATAGAGCTATTCTTAATCGGTAAACGAGTGTCCAGTGATGTTTTCTTTAAACACTTACTATGATTCATTCATCATGAGCATCATGTCATTCCTTATGCATCCATGATGTTTATCTTGTGCATCGGCATGCAATAGGTGTACTGGAAGGAGTGACCCTGTTGGAATTCAAGGAACCGAGCGAGCAGCAGCAGCCGACACCGGAGATTCAGGAGGTGCAGCCTTCAGGAGAAGTGCCAGACGAGGTCGCCGTTGAGTGCCCGGATCACCGTCCATGCAACTTTGTGAAAGGCAAGCCCCGGAGCATATTAAGCCTCCTAATTTTCGAAATGCAGTTACAATATTATTGTTACATATATATATTGTTGCATTAAGTTTAGGCGTTGGATGAAAACACTTGCTGCATTGGTTATCCAATCCTTGTCCAGATATTGATACCCTGAATCCTATGTAGCTTAGGCTCGTGTAGTGCTTAGCCCTGCTTTAACACGGTAGAAGTTAGGTGATTTCCTGTCACCTACGAGATATAGGAAGATACATATGGCATGGTTGGCTATATTTGCTATTATGGAAAAGAACCAGTCTTAATTTGAAATGAAGACCAGACGGAGGCTTGCCGGTTTGCAGTGACTCCGTCTGTGTCGATTAAGGACTGAATCTTGGAGCCTTTCCTATTCATGTTGAATGCATGCCTCTCTCTTAGTTGGCCGTGTCTAAAGACCGACCGCGAAGCCGAGTAGCTCACCTCATGCCAGGAGTCGATAAGTATAAAGTGCGCCTCGGAAGGGAGTCGTAGGCATGAGTCCAAGGGTAGGTGATTTAAAAGTCCTGATCATCCTGGCAGAAGGGTAATCCCTGAGAGTGCTGGCGCTGATCGAACCCGCAAATTTGGTTCCTGAGTTGTTCCAAAGGTGACCCACGGCTACCCTTGCAAAGTATGCCAGGGTGAGAGTTAGGAATACCCCCTCAGCTGAGTTGTAATTCGATTCGAGTCACCGTCTCTCCCGGTTAGTGAGAACTTGACGGGCTTATCTCCAAAGTAGATACACTAAATAACATAATGGTTCGGAAATGATGATATGATGATGACAGCCTTATTATACCTGCTATGGTTAATATTGATTGCTCCTAATAAGTGAGTGCTCTAGTACAGGTGCTAATCTAGTGGACAGGTAAATGATGATAAGCTTGATGCTAAGTTTAAATTGGTTCCTATATTCATAAGCTCTTTTATGCAACTGTGTCAAGCTAGCCCACCTCATAAGCCTTGCATGATCCTTGGTGTCTTTTATTTCTGGTTTTGTCGGGTAAGTCTAGCTGAGTACCTTCTCGTACTCAGGGTTTATCTCCCACCTGTTGCAGATGACCAGTTGTACTTTGGTTGCTGCAAGTATTGCCTTCTCCCGGCTAGGGATGAAGACTAGACCATTGGGCACGGTCTCTCCTAGTTCTCGTATCTAAAGATGCTTTTGTGGGACATGATTAAGATCTGGCAATGTATTTGAAACTATGAAGTTATGTACTAAACTATGTTGCTTCTGCAAATTTGAACTTGGTTTGTAATATTTTATTTTAACTCTGATGGATGTAATCCGAATGCTACTTATGAAATGTTGTAACGGATGATGTGTTGTGTTGAATCACTACGGTCTTGGTTTGTATGTCGAGAGTTGGTTGAAATCCTTCATGATTTCCGGACTACCGGGATTATGGGAGCTTAAGTATAGGAATTTGATCGCTTCGGTGATTGTTTGTGTACTTACGTTCTTATGATTTGGTCAGTTCTGTTACAGCTGGCATCAGAGCAAGATTCGACACTAAACATGTCATTTGTGTATTTAAAACAAAAGTATTTGTGAAAATCCTAAATTAAATACTAAGTATTGCCAGTGGTCATATCCCTTATGCCCAAATAAGGACTCTTAGGTGGCTTATTAAAGTACTAACTTGGGGGTTCCTGCTTGTTTCTGTTTCGTCGTCCATACGGTGTGCTATTGTATGGATGCCATCCGCTTGGGTGGTAATGTATGGATCAAAGTACCTCTACGCTCTGGTAAGTGGGAGTTGTGAGAGCATGACCGTCCAACCGTCGGTCTAGGGGAGAGTAGTTGTGGTAGCTCGCATACTTACATGTTTGATCATGTATCTATGAGAGTACTTAAATTTGGGTATCTCTGACGGGTAGCTATGATACTAGAGTATATGCATCGGGGGATGTATGTATGAAAGTATTTAGTTTACTGCTTACTTTACATGCCTTTTTGGGAATTTATTGGGCTGAAATGAAATTTTCTACAGGTACACTAACAACGTGTCGTTGTAGATCGACTAGCTACTGTATACGAGAGAACGTATGTATGCCACCGTATATTTCGCTAGCCTTTAAATTTTTCTAGGTTTGTGAGGACATACGGATCGTGCATGCATCATGTTCAAGCATACATAGCATTTTTGCATTACTCCCTCCTTTAAAATATGATTGTCCCGACTAATTAAATTTCGTATCCCTTAAATGATTCTCCCCTTACGTTGCAACTTTTTGCTACAGATGGCGTGCACGAAACTCACTGCTCGCAAGTCCACTAGAGGCAGGGTGCCTCGTCACCGGTTAGCTCCTCGTGAGCCCCGTCTGGAGCCTACTGAGGCGGAAAGGCTGAGGGCAGAGCTGGCCCGGGTGACTACTGAGAGGAATGTGGCTCAGCACCGTTTGGAGCAAGTAACACAGGAACGGGATCAAGAGACCCTAGAGGTTCAGAGGTTGACAGTTGCTCACCGCAACTGTGAATGTATGTTGATTCACGTGCTGAACCAACGGAATGAAGCCTAGCACGAAGAGGATGTGTTGAGAGCGTGACAGGTTGAGCTAGAGCAGCAGTTGGCAGTTGCCGAAGAGTACAATGACCATCTCCATGAGGAGGTTCACCTGTTACACAATCAACTTCACCCTCTCCTGCCCCAGATGATGAGGATGAGATGGGCTCTGGTGTCATCATGGCTGAAGGTGATGATGACATGGAGGTCAATGGACCTAAGAACGTTCCACCTGAAGAGGAGGAGAATGAGGATTTAGAGCCTGCTAGTGATGAAGATGGAGGAGAGATCTTCGACACTGACTCCGAGGACGATGCGTAGTTTAGCTTACTACTTAGCTAATGTGCTAGAGCTAGTCTTTTGTTGATCCTCATGCATGAACGAGTAGCTTTGTAATAAGTTAATTGTTGGGATGTAATATCGAACCTTAAGTTATCTTTGGATGTAAGTTTGGAACCACTATGGCTTGGATGTAACCTATCAAACGTGTTATGCTCCACGTATGTGAGCATTTGTTAAATTCCATCTTTGCGGTCTATAGATCTCGTTGTTGGTTAAGTTCATCGCATTTATGTGTCAATTGATGCGTTTGATGAGTTGTGTGGTTGTGATGAATGATTGTGCCTCTGTTGATTATATAAATGCATTCTCTCCAATGGACTCAGTTTGGCATAATTATACAATTCATCTATAAAAAATTTCCACATCGTCAGTGCTCATTGGATATACATTTTGCAGATGGCTTATAACCTTCGTCACGGTCGTAGCATGGGAGATGAGGAACAACCACCTCCTCCACCGCCCACACCAGCTGAGCTAATGCAGACAGTTATCGAAAGTCAGGGCATGCTAGCTGAGGCTATGCGCCAAATGGCTAACCGCGAGGATCGACATGTCCGCCAGGGACCTGAGCTGAACCAGTACAGCAGCTTTAAGGACTTCATGGACACAAAGCCTCCTATCTTTAGAGAGGCAGAAGAACCATTACAAGCTAACGAATGGTTGAGTACGATAGAGCAAAGGTTTGGACTGCTCCGATTGACAGAAGGTATGAAGGCCACATATGCAGGACACCAGCTCCAAGGCCCTGCAGGCATCTGGTGGACCCATCATAGGACCACCTTCCCTGCAAACGTCGAGATAGTTTGGAACCAGTTTCAAGCAGCTTTAAGGGGACATTTTATCCCTCCTGGTCTCATGGCCATTAAGCATACCGAGTTTATGAAGCTAACCCAAGGCAACAAGAGTCTTAATGAATACCTCCAGGCATTCAACAACCTGGCGAGGTATGCTCTTGAGTTCGTTGATACTGATGCCAAAAAGATAGCTAGTTTTAAGAGGGGACTTTCCCCTAAACTAATGAAGTCTATGGGCAACTGCAAGTGTGTCACCTTCAATGAGTTTATCAGTGACACCCTGACTCAAGAGAATAATGATAAGGTATATGCTGCTTCCAAGAACCAAAAAAGAAACTTTGAGGCAGGTGCTTCTTAGTCTAAGGCACCAGTGGTATCCAAAACCCAGTACCGTCCACCCAATGCTAATGTCCGGTACTGCCCACCTCAGAAGAAGAATCAAGCTAAAACTGGTTTCCGCAAGGGGTACACAATTTCCTTGCCAAAGAATACCTCTGGGCAGGGCAGCTCCAATGTCCCACCAGCTAGTAGGCCGTGTTAGAACTGTAACAAGCCTGGTCACTGGGCTAGTACTTGTCCCTATCCTCCCAAGCAGAATGCTCAGGGAAACATCCGCCAGGGGCGTGTTCACTACACTACTGTGGAGGAAATTCTTGCTGGTGAAGTGGTCACCGCTGGTAAGTTTCTTGTTAATGATCTCCCTGCAGTTGTGCTCTTTGATTCGGGTGCTTCACATTCCTTTGTGAGTTCTACTTTTGCATCTAAGCATAAGATGAATGTGATTACAATTGTCAAGGGTGGTTATTGTATTAGTGCTGCTAGGAATAATATCATGACTAACCAAGTAGTTAAAGATGTAAAGATTGAGATTAGGGATCGAGAGTTCCTTACGGATCTTGTAGTTCTACCGGGGGTAGGAATCGATGTAATTCTTGGGATGAAGTGGATGAGTGGGAATGGAGTGTTGATCGATACATCAACCCGTGTGGTAATGTTAAGAGATCATGTGGATAAGAAGGGTTTTCTAGTGCAGTTACCTCGTGATATCGCTATCCACAGTACAACCAATGCTACCCTAGCCAAAGCCATTGAAGATATATCGGTTGTCTGTGAGTTTCCAGATGTCTTCCCTGATGACTTGCTTGGACTACCTCCGGAGCGTGAAGTAGAATTCAAGATAGAACTCATTCCGGGTATGGCTCCTATTTCTCGAAGGCCCTATAGAATGCCGCTTAATGAGTTGGCTGAGCTGAAGAGTCAATTAAATGAGCTATTAAAGAAAGGTTTGATTCGGCCTAGTTCTTCTCCTTGGGGTTGTCCGGCTATCTTTGTGAAGAAGAAGGACGAGTCTCTATGCATGTGCGTGGACTATCGCCCCCCTTAATGCTGTTACTATCAAGAACAAATACCCTCTTCCTCGCATCGATATTTTGTTTGATCAGCTCTCTAAAGCTAAGGTATTCTCCAAGATCGATTTGAGGTCTAGCTACCATCAGATCAAAATTCGTCCTGAAGATATACCTAAGACAGTTTTCTCTACTCGTTATGGCTTGTTCGAATATCTTGTCATGTCCTTTGGGTTGACAAATGCTCCGGCACACTTTATGTACCTGATGAATTCCGTATTCATGCTGGAATTGGACAAGTTTGTCGTCGTGTTCATTGATGATATCCTTGTATATTCTTAGAATGAAGAAGAGCATGCTGAACATCTGAGAATTATTTTAACTCGGTTACGTGACAACCAGCTTTATGCTAAGTTCAGCAAGTGCGAATTCTGGTTGAACAAGATACCTTTTCTAGATCATGTGTTATCTGGAGATGGAATTTCGGTTGACCCTACTAAGGTGCAAGAAGTCCTAGAATGGAAGGCACCTACTACGGTCACAAAAGTCCGAAGTTTCCTAGGTTTGGCTGGCTACTATCATCGCTTTATCCCGGATTTCTCAAAAATCGCCAAGCCCATGACTCGCCTACTTCAAAAGGATGAGAAGTTTGTGTGGACTCCAAAGTGTGAAGAGGCTTTCCACACTTTGCGGACCTTACTAACTTCGGCTCCTGTATTGGCACAACCTGACATCGAGAAGCCTTTTGATGTCTATTGTGATGCATGTGGCACCAGTTTGGGGTGTGTTCTTATGCAGGAAGGCCGAGTCATTGCTTATGCTTCGCGCCAGCTTTGAAAACATGAAGTCAATTATCCTACCCATGACTTAGAGCTAGCCGTGGTTGTTCATGCCTTGAAGATTTAGAGACATTACTTGCTAGGTAATGTGTGCAACATCTATACGGACCATAAAAGTCTCAAGTACATCTTTACTCAACCCGAGTTGAACATGCGTCAACGACGATGGTTAGAATTAATCAAAGACAACAATCTTCAAGTGCACTACCATCCTGGCAAGGCCAATGTGGTTGCTGATGCCTTAAGCAGAAAGGCCCATTACAATTCCTTAGTTAGTGAAGACTTTCATCTGGCACACCTCCTTCATCCTGAAGTACTCCACAATATCACTGTGGATTGCTCTCTTAGAAGTCGAATTATCAAACTCCAAAAGACTGATGTGGGTGTGTTTCACATCAAGCGAAAGATGAAAGAGCATGAGACCAAACACTTTAGGGTCGATGACAAAGGAATTCTCTGGTTTAATGATAGGCTTGTAGTACCCAAAGACAAAGAACTTAGAAATCAAATTATGGCTGAAGCCCATTCTTCGAGATTGTTCATCCATCCTGGTAGCAGTAAAATGTATCAAGATCTCAAGCTGTATTATTGGTGGACCAAGATGAAGAAAGAAATCACAGCCTACGTGGCAAGGTGCGATAACTATTGCAGAGTCAAGGCTATTCACATGAGGCCCAGATTATTGCAGCCACTCTCTATTCCTGGCTGGAAGTGGGAAGAAATTAGCATGGATTTTATTATTGAATTACCCACTACCAAAAAGGGTTGTGATTCCATCTGGGTTATCGTAGATCGTCTAACTAAATCCGCTCACTTTATTCCGGTCAAGTCTACCTATCACCCTCACAATTATGCTGAGATTTACTTTCAACAAGTGGTACGTCTCCATGGGGTACCCAAATCCATTGTTTCTGATAGAGGACCGCAATTCACGGCTCGCTTTTGGGAGTGATTACATCAGAATCTTGGCATTCATCTAATTCGTAGTTCTGCCTATCATCCGCAAACATCAGGACAGACTGAGCGTGTTAATCAAATTCTTGAAGACATGCTTAGAGCTTGTCTTATCTCTTGCAAAGGCTCTTGGGAGGACTGGTTGCCTCTCGCTGAATTCTCTTATAACAACAGTTATCAAGAGAGTATCAAAATGGCTCCTTTTGAAGCTCTTTATGGCCGCAAGTGTAGAACTCCTTTAAACTGGGTGGAACCCGGAGAAAGAAGATTCTATGGTATTGATTTTGTAAAAGAAGCCGAAGAGCAAGTCTGAACTATACAGAAGAATATGACTGCCGCTCAGGCTAGACAAAAGAGCTATGCTGACAAGAGAAGAAAACCTATTGAGTTTGAAGTAGGTGATCATGTTTATCTAAAGGTATCCCCTATGAAAGGAGTAAAATGTTTTGGAATCAAAAGGAAGCTTGAGCCTCGATATGTTGGACCTTACCGCATTATCGAGAAAAGTGGAAGAGTAGCCTATAAACTCGATCTACCATGTGAGATGGGAGCTATATTCCTGGTATTCCATGTGTCCCAGCTAAAGAAGTGTCTTCGTATTCCCGAGGAAAGAATAGCAACAAGGAAAGTCAACTTGAAATCTAATCTTTCGTATGAGGAGAAGCCAGTGCAGGTTCTGGATACTCAAGAAAGAGTGACTCGTAGGCGAGTAGTTAAGTTGTACAAGGTAGTTTGGAGTAATCATAGTGATCGGGATGCAACATGGGAGCGGGAAGATTATTTAAAGGAAAATTATCCGGCTTTCTATATTAAATGGTACGCTTTCAAAATCTCGGGACGAGATTTTTCTAAGGGGGAGGGCTATAACACCCTAGGTGTTTGGCTTCCACAAAATTGCATTTCATTTCATAAACATATGCATCATCTATGTCATCATGCCATTGTCACTGAAACATACATATGCAACATTCGCAAATTCTGTTTGTTTCATACTTGGTTGCTTATGAATGGTAGTAGTGCAACATGTGAATGCAACATGAATTTCTCATACCTTGAAACATGGCACCATGGTAGTAATATGACAAGTATAAAATAACAACAAAGTCATGAAACATGTGAAACATTGAATTGCAACATTTGGGTGAATTGCTTGTTTTGTTGCTTCATCACATGTGATCATTTGAAATGGGTATAACATTTGTGTAAAGTGGTTGATTATGGTCTAATACACCTTAACTACACTTAGGGTAATTGTTTGGACATTATTCATGTAGATCAAAATGACAAAATTGCCCTTAAGTGGAGGCTTGACTTGAAATGACCCCTAGAGTGGCACTGTTTGATTGATTCAAAAGACCAACTTAGAGACCTTGCATGGCTGTGCACTCTTTACCAAAGTTGTAGCTAATTTATCAAGGAACAAAAGTTGTTTTATGATCAACTCATGAAAATGTGTGGAACAGCCTCAAACATGGCCCACAAGTCAAACATGAAGGCTGATTCAAACACTTGAAAAATTCCTAAGTGTTATAACTGGATTCAGTTTAGTGTACCCAACTTATTCACCTTGTAGATCCCTAACAAAGCCAAACCAGCTCGAGCTCCAATGGTAAGAGTTGTAGTTCACATATAGAGGTTCAACTTTGTTAACTATGGCATAATCTAGATCGTCACAGATTAGGAGTTAATCACCGTCAAACTTGCTCTGTCAGTCGGTTTCCGTTGTCTGAATGGGTGCTACAGTGACTGACCGCCATCAGACAACAGACGCCGCGTGTGAGCCACCCATCCCCGGTCGCATGCTCATGCTGCCACGCACCGCGGATGCCCTGGCATGGCCAGCCACGACTTGAGCTCGCCCAACGCGCCTGTCCACCAGCTCACCAGTCCCATTTCCATTTCCTCCGCTCGCCTGTAGCTCCGTAGCAACAGAGCAGCAGCTCCGCCATTGCCGACCGAGCGTCACCGTCGCCTTGCGCGCTCGCCACTGCAAAAACGCGTTGCCCAGTTCGTCAACAGCCTCGCCGTGATCTCCTCTACCACCTCCACCTTTCAATCGGTCCATTTGAGCCTTGGTAAGGGAAAATCGCCATTTCTTCCACCGCCGCCATGGCGGGACCTCACCGGAGTTGGCGCTCCATGCTGCCAACTGTCATAGCGCCCCTTGCCGTCCCTTCTCTTCCTTGTGCTAGGTGTTGTGTGTGACGCTGAAGCTCGTAGAGTGGGCATTAGGGCCGAGACGCCGTCGTCTCGCCGAAGCCGGCCAAGCCGTGGCCGTGCGTCGCCATGGCCATCACCACCCCCTCTTGTTGTGGTAATAGCCAAAATTGATGGCACCGCTAGATGCGCAGTGATGAGGTGAACGTCGTAGCACCGCTGGACTTGCCGGAGCTGTCACCGGCGACGAGCTACGCCGTCGTCTTCCTCCCTTCCCCTGCCTGTCTCTCTATCGCGTGGGTCCCGTGCGTCAGTCACTGAAGCAGGCAGGAGCCGTTGTGGGCCGTGTCGCGTTTGGGCCGCGCCAGCGCATGTTGTGTGGGCCGCCGAGTCTGACCGGGCCGGCCCAGTAGCTGAGATAGGTTTTCTTAATTGTGTTTTGTTTTATTCTTTTCACTGATTTGTGTATATATTCAAAAATATGTATCTCCTAGTTGGTAGATCCAAATGATGTGGTTCCAATTTTGTTGAGTTCATAATATTGTCTAGTTTATATTAAAAATATGATTTATGCCATGTTCTGTTATGAAAAATGGAGTTACTAATTATCTCTTTTAATCATGAAGGAAATAGGGGTAATTATATCTTTTTATATGTAGCTCCAAATGGCATGAAATTTTTATGGTGTACTGCTCATATCATGAATAGCTTGTAGTTAAAATTTCATCCATTTTGGACACTGTATGTAGGAGATAGAAAATTATCTTGTTTGCATGGATAGATCTTGTGTGAATTTTCATAATTTTTCTATAGATCCAGTAAGGGTAAAATTTGGTGAGTGCTATTCATATGCTAGAATGATACTAGGAAAAATGAGAAATCTGTTGCTTGATTCTTTTCAATAGGGTTTCCTAATTATGCTAAAAATAGACATGCCACCTATTATTTTGGATACAGCAAGTTCTGCTTGCCCAATGACTTTGAAATTTTTATGGTAGTCTATGTGAAGCTTGAGATAGCTACTGTAATTTTTGTAGATTTTCTGAATAGTTTTACTATATATTGCTTTAATCACCTAATTAACTAAATAAATTAGAAAAGGGCATTAAATAATTTATTTAGAAGTTGGCACTATACTTTCTGTTGTTCCTCTGGTATGTGCAACAAGTTGGGTCCAATTATGCTTTTGCATCATCATTAATATAATTAAGTTAGTAACCCTGTCATTTCTGGATAGATTCTAGGTTTATTGGTATTCGATTGGTTAACGTAAGAATCATGCTTTGATGTTTACAAATGATTTGTAAAGCATTTCATAAGCTTTCCAGAATGTCCTCTTGCAAGTCATTTGAATTTATAGAACTCTGGTTATGATTGAATTAAGGAACTGCTCGTGTGCATATGAAACTTTAACTGTTGTTTTAAGTATGCCTTTACTATTTCTAAGTTTGTGGTAATGTTCCTAGGTGTTAGGCCTTTAACTGAAGATGAGCATCTTTATCTTAGGTTATGCAAGTTAGGTAAGTTGATCTCGTTCTTCCAGTTAAGTTAGATACACGTTTTAAAGTAATTTGAATAGAGTTATTCTTAAACGGTAAACGAGTGTCCAGTGATGTTTTCGTTAAACACTTACTATGATTCATTCATCATGAGCATCATGACATTCCTTATGCATCCATGATGTTTATCTTGTGCATCGGCATGCAATAGGTGTACTGGAAGGAGTGACCCTGTTGGAATTTGAGGAACCGGGCGAGCAGCAGCAGCCGACACCGGAGATTCAGGAGGTGCAGCCTTCAGGAGAAGTGCCAGACGAGGTCACCGTTGAGTGCCCGGATCACCATCCATGCAACTTTGTGAAAGGCAAGCCTCGGAGCATATTAAGCCTCCTAATTTTCGAAATGCAGTTACAATATTATTGTTACATATATATATTGTTGCATTAAGTTTAGGCGTTGGATGAAAACACTTGCTGCATTAGTTATCCAATCCTTGTCCAGATATTGATACCCTGAATCCTATGTAGCTCAGGCTCATGTAGTGCTTAGCCCTACTTTAACACGGTAGAAGTCAGGTGATTTCCTGTCACCTGCAAGATATAGGAAGATACATATGGCACGGTTGGCTATATTTGCTATCGTGGAAAAGAACCAGTCTTAATTTGAAATGAAGACCGGACGGAAGCTTGCCGGTTTGCAGTGACTCCATCTGTGTCGATTAAGGACTGAATCTTGGAGCCTTTCCTATTCATGTTGAACGCATGCCTCTCTCTTAGTTGGCCGTGTCTGAAGACCAACCGCGAAGCCGAGTAGCTCACCTCAGGCCGGGAGTCGATAAGTATAAAGTGCGCCTCGGAAGGGAGCTATAGGCGTGAGTCCAAGGGCAGGTAATTTAAAAGTCCTGATTGTCCTGGCAGAAGGGTAATCTCTGAGAGTGCTGGCGTAGATCAAAATCGCGAATTTGGTTCCTGAGTTGTTCCAAAGGTGACCCACGGCTACCCTTGCAAAGTATGCCAGGGTGAGAGTTAGGAATACCCCCTCAGCTGAGTTGTAATTCGATTCGAGTCGCCGTCTCTCCCGGTTAGTGAGAACTTGACGGGCTTATCTCCAAAGTAGATACACTAAATAACATAATGGTTTGGAAATGATGATATGATGATGACAGCCTTATTATACCTGCTATGGTTAATATTGATTGCTCCTAATAAGTGAGTGCTCTAGTACAGGTGCTAATCTAGTGGACAGGTAAATGATGATAAGCTTGATGCTAAGTTTAAATTGGTTCCTATATTCATAAGCCCTTTTATGCAACTGTGTCAAGCTAGCCCACCTCATAAGCCTTGCATGATCCTTGGTGTCTTTTATTTCTGGTTTTGTCGGGTAAGTCTAGCTGAGTACCTTCTCGTACTCAGGGTTTATCTCCCACCTGTTGCAGATGACCAGTTCTACTTTGGTTGCTGCAAGTATTGCCTTCTCCCGGTTGGGGATGAAGACTAGACCGTTGGGCACGGTCTCTCCTAGGTCTCGTATCTGAAGATGCTTTTGTGGGACATGACTAAGATCTAGCAATGTATTTGAAACTATGAAGTTATGTACTAAACTATGTTGCTTCCGCAAATTTGAACTTGGTTTGTAATATTTTATTTTAACTCTAATGGATGTAATCCGAATGCTACTTGTGAAATGTTGTAACAGATGATGTGTTGTGTTGAATCACTACGGTCTTGGTTTGTATGTCGAGAGTTGGTTGAAATCCTTCGTGATTTCCGGACTACCGGGATTATGGGAGCTTAAGTATAGGAATTTGATTGCTTCGGTGATTGTTTTTGTACTTACGTTCTTATAATTTGGTCGGTTCTGTTACAGGTCCTAACTCCTACAAGGATGACCCGATACCAATCAGCACATCCTCGCTCTCTAGGTCATCCCACTTGATGTCGTCAACTACTTCGTCATCGTCTTCCTCATCATCATCGTCATCGCTGTTGGTGTCCTCCCCTCGCTCCTGCGCCTGTAGCTTCTACTGCATCTGCTTCCTCTTGTCCTCCTTTGCCTTCCTCAGCTGCTCGCCCTCGGCATGATTTGCCACCCTCATGGATGAATCCCTCGGCAATGGAGCCAGGTGATCCATGAGGATGAGGTCCCTCAGCTGGTCTCCCCCCTCTCAATGTTAGTATCAAGAGGTCGGGAGATCAATTGAAGAGGAGACATGAGGAGGGGGAACTTACGAAGACGACATGGCCTGGTTCCGGCCGCATCGGATGATGTCCTGGCACCGGGTAGATGAAATCAAGGGGGGCGCCCGCATTGTCCTACAAAGGCTCCATTGCCTCCTTAAGGGGCTACGTGACCTCGTAGTGGGAGAGTGCTCCCTCGACAAGTGCCATCCCGTCGAATGGTGCCTCGGGCGCCATCGCATATAGCGGGACTGTGCGGCTCATCAACGGTGCCACCCTCCTCGTGTGGTAGGCCCCGATGATGCCTGACCCCTTCAGGCCACTCTCGTTTAGGATGCGGATGGTGGTGAGGTGGTCCCAGATCTTCTTCTTGTCCTTCTCTAGGACACCACACTTCCTCCACGACTTCAGGGCCTCTTCGATCAGGCGCCTGATGAACTCCGATAGGGGGGCAGCGGCATCATTCTTGAGATAGAACCACTACCAATGCCACCCCTTATTGGAGGTCGATAGCCGCATCGATGGCTACTCGTCGACCCAGTTGTTTTGGAGGTGGATGCCGGCACATCCCATCGGCATATGCAGCTCCTACCTATCGCTCTTCTCCCTCTTCTTCTAGAGGGTGACCACGAAGAAGTGCCACCACAGATCGAAGTGGGGACTAATTCCTAGGAATCCCTCGCACAGGGCAACGAACGCTGCCATATGCTGGATCCCGTTGAGATTGAGGTGCTACAGCTCGATCTTGTAGTAATGAAGCAACCCCCGAAGAAATCTATGGGCAGGGGTCGTGAACCCATGCTCATGGAAGTGGGCGAACGACACCACATAGCCGTTGAACAGCGACGACACCTCCTTGTTGGGCAGCAACCACTCCTTGCCTGAGGTCCATGCACGGAGAAGACCGCGATGGACGAGACCTTCCACATGTTGGAATGTAATGTCGGAGTGGCACCACAGATCCATTGGGGGTGGGGATGGTTGCATGCGAGCTCGACGATGGTGGGGATACAGAGACAAGGAACCTTAGACGATTGGTGGTGGCGGTCGTGGCTATGGAGGTAAGAAGGCAAGGTATAAAACCCTAGGGGTGGACCCTTTGGTTTTATAGGGGTGATGGATGCGAGGAAATCAACCGTCTGCCTAGATCTCTGCGCCTGCCATGATCTGCCACAACGTCTTGCCATGGGAAGTGGGCACACAATATCTATCTGCTCCCTCAGAAAGCTCATCGGATGTTCTGCCTTTCTAGATGGGCCATGACTCGTCACAAGTAAGAAGGATATAGATCTATGGTTTCGACAACCGCTCTGGGCACCCTTAGTATAAGGGATAGAAAGGGATGGGCCCATAAGCGTCTAGTACCCAGGCGCATGAGCACCACGGGCATCCTGGCTCACGTTTAAATCTTGGCCGGATACGATCCTTGGTTTTTCCTCAAAGAAAGGCACATAGCCCTCGGGACCGGTCGAATGGACCCGAGAACTATATGGATTGACCGCCAAGAATCTGGGGTCGGTCACCAAGCTGACCCTAGCCAGATCCCCATGAACGGGATGCCAGGACCGCAATCAAACTAGTCGGCTAACAAACCACCAAATCTCATGGCTAAACCCGCGAAGGGTCCAACCCCTACAAGAGGGAATCACCATCCCTAGAACATGCCATGGGCAACAAAAGAAGTCCAGGGCCCTCAGAGTCCTCCCTTTCAGAAAAACCTTCGAAGAAGTATTCCACTCCTCCGCAAGCTCAGGGGCTACTGTCGGGGACCAATACTAGGGTACTTAAAGAGGAGGAGCTAATAACCATCAATGTTAATTCATCCAAGCGATAAAGAGCGCGACTATAGCTCTTGCCGACCACCAAGGCCACGAGCCCCGCCTTGTCCGAACACCGAGGGTACGGGCTTCGCCTCGTCTGACCACCAAGGCTATGGGCTTGTAACAGAACTGACCAATTATACGAGATTATGTAAGAAAATCTTCCACCGAAGCAGACAATTTAACTAACTTAAGCCCGTATAACCCGGTAGTCCGTGAAACCACGAAGGATTTCAAACCAATCGACATACAAACCAAGATCGTACAAGTTTAGCAAGTACTGTCACATGTTACATAAAGTTCGCAATGATAGTTGATACATCAGAGTTTAGAACATAAAGTTATTACATACCAAGTTCGAACTGAAATAGCGGAAGCAAATAGTTTTAAAGCCACACACACACTTTTGATTCGGATACAGTGCCAGTAGGTAGTCATTTCCAACAAAAGCATCAGATGAGAAATACGGAGTGACCATTTGCCCTTGGTCCTAGTTGTCACCCATCACCGGGTACAGGCAGTTAATGCAATAGCCGTAGTACATTTGACCATCTGCAACAACAATGGGAACAACGCCCTGAGTACGAGAAGGTACTCAGCTAGACTTACCCGTCTTAAACCAAAATAAAATGACACCAAGGATTTATGCAAGGCTTTCTTTAGTGGGCTAGCTGACTCTTTTGCGAAAGCATAAGTTATCATGAATAAACTATTTTAAGTACAATGCATGATCTTTGTTATAACCTATCCATCTAGGTAAGCACCTGTACTATAGCAATCACATGATTAACCAATAACATCCAGTTACCAATTTAGCTTTAGCATAACTCACATCATCAAGATAACCATCATTGTTCCATAATAATTACTATGATGCCGTAGCTCGAGTCAAGTGCTCACTATCCAGGAGCGATGGCGATTCGAATCGATTCCTAACCAGCTGGTGATTTATTCCTCACAAAAACCATGCTTCCCCTGCCAGGGTACTTTATATCACAAATGAACCTTTTTAGGTAGCCGCGGGATTATCTGGAGCCACAGTACCCAGGGACCGCCTGACTGCCAGGAATTAGGTCACACCTGCCCTTGGGCTCACTCTTCGCGCCCCTATCATACCCCCATCAGCACCAATATGCGCACTCGTGTAGATCCTGGCCCGAATAGTGCCACTAGCTTCGCGGGCGAAAGGTACTTTATTTGGCCAGCTAAATGTGAGGCATGCGTTCAACATGACAAGAGGGATGAGCAATGATCGGTCCTTAATCGACACAGACGGAAACTAACAGCACCCCAGAACCCAGTCTGGTTGCCTCCAACTATTCCGTCCGGTCTCCAATTTTCCATCACATATGGTTAATTCTAGAATATCGTTCTTTCCATAGCCAATCTCTTCTAGTAACCACCTATAATGTAGGTGACCGGGTATCACCGATCGCTACCGGTCTAAGCAAGGCTAAGCAGTTATTCGATCCTGACCTAACAGGGTAAAAGGTAATAAGGTAGGCAAGGATAGTAATAAATGCATCAACGGTTTCAATCAACTCCTATAACTTAATGCAACAATATATAAACTCATATATATAGAAAGAATTGCTTTTATAAAGTAGGAGACTTAGAATGCTCCGGGGCTTGCCTCGTTCGAACGAACTAGGTTGGTGATCCACGCACTCCGGCAAGTCCTCTCCTTGCTCCTCTTCCTCTAGCACCTCCTGTGCCTGGACTTCTTGTGGATCTGTCTCAGTCTGCTCTTCCTGAACTGCTACTAGCAACTCCTTCTGTGATCCTGTATGATGCAGATGTATAAGTGCTAATGCATAGGTGCATCGGAGAGATGACATGTAATGATCATGATGTATGAAATGTAGATGACCATGTTTAACTTCATTGGACATAGTAGTAGCAAAGCTCTTCTACAAGGGAGTCAACAACATCCAAGAACATGTACTACTATCTACTACGACAACCCCTGTACTAACATGCCAAATCACCACAGCAAACTAATATGCTACAAAGATACACCAAAGAGAACATTATTAACTAAACTCGCATTAAAGAAGATCATTTGATTTCATTTTAAACTAGGGCTACACAGCAACATATATTTCTGGTGTTCATAAAAATTTGAGAAAATTACAATAGCATAGTACTACTCTAAGTAGACTACCATAAAATTTTCATAGCATTTGGATAAGTAGAATAGCCTACACAAAAATGACAAGGCATAATTGCTTAAAAAGGCATAAATAGAAAACCTTAGTTAAAAGTGCCAAGCAACAGATTTCATATTTTTCCTAACATCCTTAAGGTACTGGGATACTCCCCACAAAATTTCATGGTCATAGGATTCCTAGATAATTTACAAAAATTTACACAAGTATCAATCAATGATAAAAGGAAAATCTATAACTTAAAAACTACATAGGCAATGACTCTCAAATTTTTACCAGAACTTACACTAAGCAAGAATAGCTTACCCACAAAATTTCATAATTTTTGGACCAAAGAAACTCTAGATATAAAATAAACAAGTTTGCATGCATTCAAAAACACATTTCAAATTTCCATTGAAATCTTCCAAAATTTCTACTGTAAGTATCAAGACTATATTTTTCCTAAATACTAGACTTCCTAAGGAACACTACCAAATTTATTTCACAATTTTGAAGCTACAAAACTGGAGATACAATTATTACAAAACAGCATAGAAAATCTGTTAATTTGAACTAGCCTATCACTAAACTATCACTGACGCGTGGGACCCGCTTGTCAGCCGGACCTGCTTGTCATTGACACAGAATAGGGGAGACGGCACATGACGGCGCGGCGATGGTCGAGCTCGCCGACGATGGCTCCTCCGGCGAAATCGACAGCACCTACACGATCTACGTGACGAGCTGCGTCGAAAGGTGCTATCGGAGAGACCTAAGACCTAGCGGAGGGGGCTCGTCGCCAGTGATGGCGGCACGGTAGCGCTCCGGCGTGAGACGCCGGCGACAGCAAGCCATGACTGACTCAACCGAGCTCGGCATGAGCTACCGGGGGCGCTACGGTGCTACCCAAGCAAGAATAGGGGGACGAGAAGCCTCGGTGGCAGTTGGCCGCGTAGAGCTCCAACTCCGGCGAGACTCCATCATGGCGGGCTGTGGAGGAAACGGCCAATGTGCCCTTACCAAGACCCAATCGGTGCAGCCAAGGGGTGGAGGAGGTAGAGGGGAACACAGCAGAGCTGCAGACCGACTGGCAGTCGCGTTTTTGCGGCGGCGAGCGAGCTAGGCTATGGCGGAGCAGCTCGGCACGGCTATGGCTGCTGCGGTGACGAAGGAAGGAGACGAAGGAAATGAAAAATGAGTGGGTGAGTTGGTCGGGCAGGCGCGCGGGGTATTAAGGCGAGGCCAGCGGTGCCAGGACGGCCGCGGCGCGTGGCCTACGCGGTCAGGCGACCGGCGACGCACGGCATACACACAGCGGTGAAACACTTAAAAGGGTCGGCACTGTAGCAGCGATTCAGTTCAAACATCAGAGCAAACAACCGGCCTGACAGCGTATTTTTGTCGATCCATAACTCCTAAACCGTTGGTTAACAACGAAAACCATCAAGATACAAGTTGTAGCCCTAAGTCCCAGCTACAAAACTCATTTAGAGATCAAAGTCTAATTCGCAAAGGACAGAGAGTAAAATCAGGCCAAAGTCGAGCTCATGAAACTGAAAACTCGGTTTTCGTACTTAGAAAATTTCTAAGTGTTGAACCCAACCCAAAATCTGACTTGTGGGACCAATTAGAGCATGTTGTGCATATTTTCATAAGTTGGTCATAAAATAACTTTTGTTCCTTATAAAATTTTCTACCACTTTGCTTTAGGTTGCTCAGGCATGCATAGACTCTAAGTTGCACTTTTTAAACAGTCAAACCAAAAAGTCCTAAGGTCAAAACAAGTCAAACCATGACTTGGAAACTTAATTAGGCAAAATGATCAACATGAACATGGTTCCTAATGACCTTCTAAGTATAACTAAGTTGTTTAAAAATATATTTAGCCATACCACACATTGGTCACACAAGAATCAAGCACTGAACATACTGAAACAATGAAAAACAATTGAAATGTTACTTTTCTTTCATAGTCATGTTTCACATGTTGCATGATCTTGTTGCATCATACTAACTAGCTATGTTCCACTAAAGTGAGTTGCACATGTTGTACTTGGGTGTTGCACACTATTCATATCACAATAACAAAAAAACAACACTCATGAAATATACAGTATGTTGCAAGGTTTTGATAACATGTTTCATGTGATATATGCTCATGAATGGATGAATAATGCTCATGTTCATGAAATGCAAGTGCAATTATGCAAGCCTAACACTAGGGGTGTTACAACCCTCCCCCCTTATAAGAATCTCATCCCAAGATTTAGAGTTACGAACCATTTGTTATAAAAATCCGTATAAGCGTTTCGTAGATATTCTCCTGTTTCCCATGTCGCATCGCCATCATCATGATGACTCCACTGTATCTTATATGTTCTCACCACTTTATTCCAAGTGACTCTGTCCTTAGTGTCCAAAACTCGAACCGGTTGCTCATGGTATTCCAAGTCTGATTTGAGCTGAATGCTCGGAGGTTCTATTCTCTCTTCCGGAATACGCAAGCACTTCTTCAACTGTGATACATGGAAGACTGGAAAGATCAAACCCATCGCTTCTGGTAACTATAACTTATAAGCCACGGGACCCTTCTTTTCTACGATCTTGTACGGTCCTACAAACCTAGGAGCAAGTTTTCTCTTTACTCCAAACCTTTGTACCTTCTTCATTGGAGTAACCTTCAGATAAACGTAGTCACCTACTTCAAATGCAAGAGGTCTCCTCCTCTTATCGGCATAGCTCGTCTGGCGTGACTGTGCCGCTTTCATGTTTTGTTGGATAATCTAGACCTTTTTCTCGGCCTCGTCAACAAAATCAATTCTGTAAAACCTTCTCTCTCCAGGCTCGACCCAATTCAATGGTGTCCTATATTTTCTGCCATACAAAGCTTCAAATGGAGCCATCTTGATACTTTCTTGGTAACTGTTGTTGTAAGCGAATTCTGCCAAAGGTAACCATGATTCCCATGAACCCTTAGACGATAACACACAAGCTCTAAACATATCTTTTAGAACAGCATTAACTCGCTCTGTCTGCCCATCTGTCTGTGGGTGGTAAGCTGTACTACGAATCAAGCTAGTACCCAACCCTTTATGAAGATGCTCCCAAAAATGAGTGGTAAATTGGGACCCACGGTCAGACACGATAGTCTTTGATATACCATGTAATCGGACAATCTCTGCAATATACTTCTCAACATACTAAGGTGGTCGGAAAGTTGTTTTGACTGGTAAAAGGTGAGCTGATTTGGTAAGGCGATCTACGATTACCCAAATCGAATCATTCCCCTTTGGTGTGGTAGGGAATCCGGTGATAAAATCCATACTTATATCATCCCATTTCCAAACTAGTATTGACAAAGGTTGCAACATTCCTGCGGGTCTCATGTGAAGAACCTTCACTCTACAACACATGTCGCAACGAGCAACATAAGCTGCAATCTCCTTCATTTTCGTCCACCAATAACGAGGTCTCAATTCTTGGTACATTTTGTTACTCCCAGGATGGATAGATATCTTAGAGTGATGAGCTCCATCCATCAATTTGTTCTTGAGCTCTCGATCTTTAGGTACAACTAGACGGTCCTTAAACCATAGCACTCCGTGCTCATCCACTCTAAATTGCCTAGTCGGTTCTTTCTTCATTTTCTCCTTGATATGGAATATTCCCTTATCTGTTTTCTGACCCTCAACAATCTTGCTCTCCAAGGTACAGCTAACCTGGATGTTATGCAACACAGCAGGATGTAACAAATTGAACCCATCCTCAAATAATGGTTGCACAGCAAGAGAATGTGACTTCCTACTTAAAGCATCTGCTACTACATTTGCCTTTCTCGGATGATAGTGCACATTCAGATTATAATCCTTTATCAGCTCTAACCATCTTCTCTGTCGCATATTCAACTCAGACTGAGTAAATATGTACTTGAGACTCTTATGATCTGTAAAGATATTGTACACATTCCCAAGCAAGTAGTGTCTCCAAATCTTTAGAGCATGCACAACAGCTGCAAGCTCTAAATTGTGCGTAGGATAGTTAACCTCATGCTTCCTCAACTGACGTGAGGCATACGCAATAACTCTTCCATCTTGCATCAGGACACATCCTAAACCATTCTTTGATGCATCGCAAAACAAATCAAACGGCTTCTCTATATCTGGTTGCGCCAGAACAGGAGCAGTGGTTAGCAATTTCCGCAAGGTGCAGAAAGCTGCCTCACACTCCTCTTGAAACAACCCCGATTTCCACAAAGGGAAATCCACAGAGTCTGTGCAAAACCCCGATTTCCACGATTTCCACGATTTCAACTGAGGTGACAACTGGTCCTTCGATTCCTCCTCCCTGAGTTGACTTCATGGTGCAGGTGACCCTGACAAGCTCGTCGGGAACTCCTAGTGTGATGAGAACTCGGCAGAGGGTCTGTGCAAAACCCCCGAGCTCACGTAGGTCAAAGGTAAGCTTGGCGTGGTCCAGAGGTAGCGGTCCTAGAGGCGGCCATTCGACGTTCGTTGCCATCTGCATGTTTTTAAGGAACAGGTGTTAGCAGGTCAATAAATAGATAAGCCTTGCATAAAAGTAAATGCAGGGTCGGTATATAACCGAAAGAAGGGCTGTCCACGTCCTATTTTATCGTCCATTTCTAAGGGTTTCGTCCTATGGTCAAGTATGGCTCTGATACCAACTGAAACAACCCCGATTTCCATGAAGGGAAATCCACAGAGTCAAAGTGTAATAAGACCGTTGTAGATCATATTACCCAAATTCCAGTTGAATATCACATCCATACAACGATAATATCAGAGTACAATAGTGCGGAATTACATAATTTATTACATCGCCGCATTGGCGGAATCAAAAGTAGCATTCATTCAGAACAGCTTGAAGATAAGATCGCCAAACTCGAGCGTAGGAACGAACCCCTCAACCGTCAAACTCCTCGGAGCTATACTCCTCAGCAGAACCTGCGTGCCAAAATTTATCAGTATGATTTGTACTAGCCACTCCCAACCCTATGAGCATTGCTTTGTGGAAATTGGATGCAAATTGGTTATAATCAAGAGGAACCTAAAAGGCTGGGGTTTCCTATGCATTAACATACCAAGTATATTAATAATAGTTGGTCAAGTTTTAACACCACTCACACACATTCCACCCCATTCCCAATCCAGAGCCAGGTTTCGATCCTGGGATCGATAAACCACCATCACCATACCACAGCCATACCATCGCTCAGTCGATAGGCCAACTCCCTCTCGGCACTGTCTCAAGGCCCGTAGCCCCTGGCTACGTCCGAACACTCACTCCCGAGGGAGAATAGAAAGACTCATCTCACTATCTAGTTTAAGCGAAACCCAGGAAAGGTCCATAGCCGACAAGTCGGCATATGTATCGACCGATCAACCATACACTCTGCAGAGGTTTTACATAACCACAAGATCCGCCTTCCTCGCTGACCATCGTCAACTGGGCTGATTCCGGCCGCTTGCTAGCCTAGGATAATGCCACTCTACCATTCAGCCCTGGTACACCCTAAGTCCGGTCTGGGGTGGCTAAAACTATGAGTCATGAGCTAGGTCCACAAGGTCTCCATGAAGTCTCGGAAGGGTGTGGGGGAAATCCTCCGCACCCCGTACCTCCTTACACTATCCGCTAACAACCTAGCAGTAGTGGCAATATCCTACCAAGTAGTCCGGCCATCCCGCACCATATAGGGTGAGTGGTACGTAAGGCTTCCCGATGAATCTGAGTACTAGTAAGTCCTTAGGGATGACCAAGCCAGAATGTCTTCATCAGGGTTTCCATTTACCGTGCCACCACAGCACCTCCACCCTGGGCTCCTCCCATCACAGGATCACACCCAAGGACACCTCATATACCATTTACCCACCACAGGTATCCATTCCAGGGGTGCCCAGGTAGCACCCCACGGCATGACTTGCCCCAGGCTCGTCGTATACTCCAACTTGGTCGACACAACCCTCACCCTCCACGCACCCAAGTCACACACGCAGCACTCTCCCCATGGTCCAGATAACACCAGTTTCCACCACACCTCCATATAGTGCAAGCATAGTAGAAGTAGTAAGCAATGAAATATATTAGCAAGCGTGTGACTAGCCTAACAGCAGGGTGAGCAGGGGTAAGGTTGCGTCAAGGTAAAGGCCATCAAGAAAGCATACTACTATGCAAGTCCTACCATAATGTGATCATGACAATAAAGTAAGCGCTAGCATTTTTATATTAGCCATGCGTAATAGGTGCTACGAGATTGGGTGGGATGTGGCACCTTCAGTGTAGTCGTCTCCGTACTCCTCACGGTACTCACGATCCTCGTCCGTCCGATTTTCCTCCGAGTATGCAAACGACCGCATTATAGTCGCGTTAGCGACGTCTATAGAATAGCACAAAGAAGCAATGAAAATTCAAAAGAGCCAAATGCACTCAAACATGGGTCCATTGCGTAGAGCTCGATTTTAGATGAATTTTGGTTCTGGTTTCGTATTTTTCCGAGGTCGTATGAATTAGTTATGAATTTCCGAAGATTAATTCCATTTCTGAAAATGAAAAAGGCTGAATTAATCCTGGGCTGACACATGTCACGCTGTGGTTGGTCCATGTGGCTTGCTGATGTTAGCATCATGGTTGCAAGCTGACAGGTGGGGTCTAGCTGACGTCAGCATGACGTCACCAACATCATGCTCACCGACAGGTGGGGCCAAAGGCTATTGGGTCACTGACAGGTGGGTCCGGTCAAGTCAACGTCGATCAACGTTAGTCAACGGTCAACGGTCAATAGTCAGGGTCACTGACATGTGGGGCCTGGGCTGCTGACGTCAGCAGCTGATGTCAGCGTGACGTCAGCAGCTGATGTCAGCGTGACGTCAGCATGACTGCGCTGGCTTCCGACGTGTGGGTCCCGCGTGACGTCACCATGACATCGCCATCTGACGTGTGGGCCCGGAGTGTTTGTGCCACTGACATGTGGGGCCAGGTCAACGGTCAACGTTGACTAGTCAACGGTCAATACGGGCTGGGTCTGAACTGGGCTCTGGTGGGCTCGGGTTGGGCCGGTCTAGGCCGGGCCGACCCGGACATGTGGCGTGCTGTGGCTCTGCCGCGTCGTAGTCATGGCCTCTTACTGGGCTATGGTCCACAGGCGTGGTCCACGGTGGATGCAAGTTCATGGTCCATGGACCTAAGGCAGGGTCCATGGTGGACCAAGTCCGTCCCTCTCCTCTCTCTCTGTGGTCCACGTGCACCGGGTGCATGGGCATGTGGCCGGCGAGGGGAGGTGTTCCCCTATTTCTTACCGCGGCGGTGCTCCTGCCGGCGGCGAGCTCACGGTAAGCTCCCGCGGTGGCGCTGGTGTTCGATTGGGGAGGGGAAAAGCTTCCCTGCGCCACGGCGACTGTGTTAGTGGGGTCAAAGTGGCGGCCAGAGCTTCCCCAAGGTGCTGGCCACGGCGAGCGGCGGCTTGAGCAGTGCTCGCCGGTGGCGAGGTCGCATTTGCAGGCTCTCCGATGGCTCGACTGGGCAGATGAGGGCTCCTGCGGTTTCGTGGGTGCACGACGAAGGCGTCTAGGGCTCAAGGCGAGGCTTTGGATCCCCAAGTGGCCGATAGGGATGTCCCGGCGGCCACGGTGACATAGTGACGACAGTGAGGCACGCGGGTGAACCACGGGACTCCAGCGGGGTGGTCACGGCGTGCGTGTGAGTTACCCGCGGCTTCAGCGAATGGGATGGGTGAGTCAAGGAGGCACCAGGCGCTCCCAGTAGTACTAGCCATGGTGGTCGGTGCTCTGACCAGTGGTCGGGTGCTCGGACCGATGGTCGCGTGCTCGGACCGGTGGTCTGGTGCTCGGCACGGTGGTCTAATGCTCGAAGGTGGTCTGGTGCGCCATGGCGGCGACGTCAACGGCGATGCGCATGCTGGTGCGCTATGGGCTCCGGTGGGGTGTCACGGTGATCTCGGTGTGCGCATGGGTGTAGGTGTTCCAAGTGGCTGAGGCAAGGCACTAGCCTACTCGCTTCCAGGTGTGGAGCGACATGGCCGACGGTGAGGTTCGACGACAGAGAGGGATCGGAAGGCTCACCATAGGTGTTGTGGGAGATAGGATGGCGGTGCAGTGTCCATTTGAGGCCGTGTAGCTCCGGAAGCCATACAGTGCCGTGCCGACCCGCGTCGGTGATGTAGCCGACGGCGTCGCTCCCGGCTCCGGCGATCTCCTCCCCTACGGCGGCTTCGGTGTTCTCCCCCCCCCTTCTTCCTCTTCTCCCTCTTCTCTCTAGGTTTGGGTGCGTAGTGGATGGCCACCGAGGTGGCAGCGGGCAACGGGACGAGCACTAGGGCTCCGAGGACCGTGGCCTTTATAGCCGAGCTCGGCCATGGAGCTCGGTGATCGGCGGACAGGGATCAAGGGCAATCGCGGCGCTTGCTTGCATCCTATGGTCACGAGTGGTTGCGTGGGCGTGGCGCCAAGGGGGAGACAGGTCCATGCCCCGGGCATGACCCCTTGGCCCGCCCTGCCACCGTTGTCGGCGTTCTGTCGGAGGAGGGATTCGGCGTGGGCGTGGAGAAGATGAACAGTAGAACTGACAGGCAGGGTCCGTTGGCTGTGGCTGCGGGCGAAGCTGATAAGCGCGCGGGTGGGCAGCGCGCGACTGATGCGCGGGGCCAATGTGGCAGCGACTGCTGGCGGGGCTGATGGGTGCGCGGGCGTGAGCGGCCTACTGGGCCGGCTTGCTGGGCCGCGTGCGCGCGAGCTGAGGCTGGCTGGCCGGCGCGGGCCGAGCAAGTTGGGCCGAGCAGCTGGCTGGGAGGCCTTCTTCTCTTCTTCCTTTTCTATTTTTCATTTCTTTTTTCCATTTGTTTGAATTCAAATTTGGTTTACAATTTGAATTCAAAACTGAGGTATCTTATTTATTGGAGTTTTAGAAAATTTTGTTTAATAATAACTTTTTGATTTATTATTTAAATGGAATTGTTAATCATAGCATAAAGCAAATGAAAACCCAAATCATAATTTAAGTTATCATTGTATGCAACATGTTATTTGTTGGAAATTTAATAATCATAATTAACAAATGATATGCCATGCTTATGTGTTGACTTAGGTTGGGTTACTTCTAATGCAACTCTTAGGGTTGGCTCCTACAATGTCACTCATCATCACATGGGAGTTTTAAGAAAAAAATTTTGTAGTTGTGATTTTTTTTGGTGTGTGGATTTCTGGGTTGTTATAGTCCTACCCCCTTAACAGAATCTCATCCCCGAGATTAAAGCATAACGTACTCTTCAAAGAGGTAAGGATATCGTAGCCGAAGGTCAGACTCTTTCTCCCATGTTGCTTCTCTTTCAGTATGATTACTCCATTAGATCTTGCACATAGGAATAGTCTTGCTTTGGGTTTCTTTGGTATCTCTGTCCAGAATTCTGATAGGATGTTCTCTATACTCAAGTGTATCTTGAATGTCAAGTGTATCAGTCGGGATTACTTCGTTAGGCACTCTCAAGCATTTGCGTAGCTGTGAGACATGGAATACGGGGTGTACACCCGCCAATTCCTCAGGTAGCTCAAGTTTGTAGGCGAGCTTTCTAATCCTTTTGCAAATCTTGTACGGGCCAACAAATCTAGGGGCAAGCTTTCCTTTCACATGGAATCTGATAGTCCCACGTAGCGAGGATACCTTGAGATAGACGAAATCCCCCACATTAAACTCAAGTTCTCTTCTCCTTTTGTCAGCATAGCTCTTGTATTGACTTTGAGCAATTCTCAAATTCTCTCTTACTTGAGCAACTCCTTCTTCTGCTTCTTGAATCTTAGCGGAGTCAAAGAATGATCTCTCACCCGGTTGAGACCACATCAAAGGTGTCTTACAAGGTCTGCCATACAGAGCTTCAAACGGCGACATCTTGATACTGGCTTGGTAGCTGTTATTATAAGAGAACTCTGCATAGGGTAAGCATTTCTCCCAATCAGATCCATAATTCAGCACACTAGCGCGAAGCATGTCTTCTAAGATCTGATTTACTCGTTCTGTCTGTCCATCTGTCTGCGGGTGGTAAGCGGTACTAAAATCAAGTTTAGTTCCAATAGACTTGTGCAGAGCTTCCCAGAATCGGGACACAAACTGACGACCACGATCAGATACAACACTAGAGGGAGCTCCATGCAGTCTAAGAATATGCTCAATATATAGATCTGCTAATTTTTCTACGTTGGTCTTGGTCTTCACTGGTACAAAGTGAGCAATCTTGGTCAAACGATCAACTATCACCCAGATGGAATCGTTGCCTTTCTGTGAACGGGGCAATCCGACTATGAAATCCATGGATATACTCTCCCATTTCCACTCGGAAACGTCAAGAGGCTTTAGCAATCCTGCAGGCCTTTGATGTTCAGCCTTGACTCTATTATAGGTGTCACATCGTGCCACATGTCCTGCAATGTCTGTCTTCATGCCTTTACACCAAAAGTGTTTCTTCAAGTCTTGATACATCTTTGAATTTCCAGGGTGAATACAGTACTTAGAATCATGGGCTTCTGACAGAATTTCCTCTCGTAGGGCTGGATCAGAAGGTACACAGATTCTGTCCTTGAACCAGATGGTCCCTTATTCATCTTCATGGTGGTTGGTCTTGTAGCCTAGTTTCATCAGACCACGGAGATATTCAATCTCCTCACAATTTTTCTGAGCTTGACAGATGCGATCCGTGAGATCATACTGTATGCGGAGCTCATTCAACAAGCCATGCAGTAGTATCTCAAGTTGGAAATCATCGATCTCTTCCTTGAGCTCAGGTGGTACAGATTCAGTGATCAAGGTGTGACAGTAACTCTTGCGACTGAGAGCATCTGCGACTACATTAGCTTTTCCCGGATGATAGTGAATTTCTAGGTCGTAGTCCTTGATCAACTCTAGCCATCGGCGTTGCCTCATATTCAGATCTTCTTGAGTGAAAAAGTACTTCAAGCTCTTGTGATCGGTATAGATATCACACTTGTTACCTATCAAGTAGTGCCTCCAGATCTTCAAGGCATGCACAACTGCTGCTAACTCAAGATCATGAGTTGGATAACGGTTCTCGTGTTCTTTCAACTATCGAGACGCATATGCTATCACTCTTCCATTTTGCATCAGTATGCAACCAAGTCCTTGGCGGGATGCATCACAAGAGACCACGAAATCTTTGCTGATATCTGGCAATGCCAACACAGGAGTGGTGGTAAGCTTTCATTTCAGTTCCTGGAAGCTTTGTTCGCACTCGAGCGTCCATTCAAACTCCTTGGTCTTCTTCAGAAGGTTGGTCATCAGACGGGCTAACTTGGAAAAGTTCTCGATGAATCGGCGATAATATCCAGCCAATCCGAAGAAACTTCTGACTTCTATCACATTACGGGGTTGTTCCCATTCTTTCACAGCTTCAATCTTAGCTGGGTCAACTGCTACACCATCAGCTGATAGTACATGGCCTAGGAAGGCAACTTCCTGTAGCCAAAACTCACATTTGCTGAACTTTGCATAGAGCTGATGTTGGGCTAGTTTCTCAAGTACAGTTCTCAGATGATGTTCGTGTTCTTCAGTGGTGGATGAATAGACAAGGATGTCATCAATGAATACTACCACGAACTTATCCAGGTCATCCATGAAAACCTTATTCATCATGTTCATGAAGTATGCAGGTGCATTCGTGAGTCCAAAGGATACCACAGTGAACTCAAACTGTCCATACCTAGTCACGAAAGCGGTCTTCGGTATGTCACTCTCTCGAATCTTCATCTGATGATATCCAGATCTGAGATCAATCTTGGAGAAATACTTGGCACCTCTAAGCTGATCAAGCAAATCATCAATCCTTGGTAGGGGATACTTGTTCTTGATGGTGACTGCGTTCAAGTTCCGGTAATCAATGCACATTCTCATTGAGCCATCCTTCTTCTTAACAAACAGAACAGGGGATCCCCAGGGTGAAGCACTGGGTCTGATATACCCCTTCGAGATGAGCTCATCAAGCTATTTCTTAAGCTCGGCCAGTTCATCTACTGACATGCGATAGGGTCTCTTGGCAATGGGTCCTGTCCCCAGTAAAAGATCAATGATGAACTCTACATCACGGTCTGGTGGCATACCCGGTAACTCTTCAGGGAATACATCGGGATAGTCTCTGACCATAGGCACATCATGAACTATCTTTTCCTCTTCTTGTGATTCTGAACTTGCTTTAAGGGCACATAGGATAGAGGTGGACTTTCCAGACTAGGGTTCACATCTAATAATTTGGCCTGATGGATGGGTCACTTGGACGTATCTAGGTGAACATGATATGATACCTCGGTGAATGGTTAGCCAATCCATACCTAAGATAACATCTAGGTTTGTGGATGGTAACAGGGTTAGGTTGGCTTTAAAGGTAAGACCCTCAATGGTAAGACTCACTCCCTTATAGATGTGGGTGCAATTTAGGTCTCCTAAAGGTGAGCTGGTGATGATAGGCTTTTCACGTGGGGTTACAGCTAGATCATGTTCTCGTGCAAACTTGGATGATATGTATGAACAACTTGCTCCAGAATCAAATAGAACTGATGTAGTATTGCCATTAACTAAAAACATACCGTACACAGCGTCAGGGGCAGTCTGTGCTTCTTCAGTGTCCAGATGGTTGAGACGTCCACGAGTAGCAGATCTCTTGAACTAAGACTTCTGAGCAGCTGAGTTCTAAGGACATTCAGTGGCTTTGTGACCTGGTTGGCCACAAGCGAAGCAAGTGAAAGGCGCACCGCCTGTAGGGGTTGGCGCGGGTGCCTTCCAGTTTCCAGTGCCTGGTGCGGAGTGGTTCTGTGTTGGGCGTTCATTCGCTGAGCGGGAACGGTTGAAATGATCCTGAGTGTTGCAGTCCTGAGCATAACGGTCCCAGGTGTAACGCTCCTGAGCAGGGCGGGAGTATTTGGTGGTGTAGCCTCCACTACCCCTACTCGATCTAGGGTTGTCATCCCTGTTGTGGCATGAGGGTTCCCTGGATGGTGCATCTCTGTGGAACCTCTTGCGATCACGGCCATGGAAGGAATCCTCAGGCTTTTGCTTTCTCTCCCTGTACTCTTCTCCAGCTTTAGCACGGTCTTTCTCAATCTAGATGCAGCGATCCACCAGAGCACGCAGTGTGTTACTCTCAATACCGCCAAACTTTAGCTCGATGTGCGGGTTAAGTCCCTTGCGGTAATAGTACAGCTTTTCCTTCTCAGAGTTCACAACATAGGATGGTGCATAGCGTAGAAGGTTGGTGAAACAAGTAGTGTACTGAGTCACCTTATCCTTTCCCATCTTGATGTTGCGGAACTCCTCGGCCTTGGCCTCCATAATACCCTTGGGAATGTGGTACTCAGTGAATGCTTCGGCGAACTCATCCCACGAGATATTGGCAGGGTCCTCATGGGAATCACTGAAACTGTCCCACCAGGCGCGTGCTGCACCTGTGAGCTGGTGTGTGGCAGCTCCAACACACTCATCGTCGGTGAAAGTAGTGAGGTCAAGCTTCTTCTCCATCTCCTTGAGCCAGTCATCGGCTACAAGCGGGTCAGGATCGGTGCCATCATAAGTAGGTGGCCTTAGCTTCAGGAATCCTTCTAGCTTCCTTTGGAAGTCATTTTGCTGACCTCCCTGGCGATAGTTTGCTCCTTCAACAAGAGCTGTAAGAAGCTAGGTCTGCTGTGCCATCACTTCTGCCAGGTTCGGTGGTGGTGGTGGTGGAATGTTCTCCTCAACAGGCGGTGGGGTATTCTCCAGGTTGAAGGGTATTCCCCCACGTCCACGGCCATGGCCACGGCCATGGTTGTTGCCACCACGGCCCCCATTGGGTTCGGCTGGTTCGGGGATGGGCGCACGTCCATGGTTCATTAGGCGAGCAGATCGGCGGTTCGGCATCTGCAACACGGTCCATAAGAATTTTAGTGCTTGTGCCATAAGTGCTTATAGTTCAATATAATTACATGATTTTGACGATTTAAGAAAAATCATTATACTATCCAACACTCATTACAAAGAAGCAATAAGATCCATAAGATGCAATAAGATCCAAATCATTCATTACATGGGTTTTATTACATAGCATCATCTCCAGTAGCTACACTTGAAGACGTGCGAGAATCGTACTACGCATAGTGTCTCATAATACATCTCATAAGGGGTACATCATGGAGTACAACTCATCGAAGCTACTGACATATCTCATGACCACGCAGGGTCATCTACTCTAACTCGTACACTGCAGCTAGAATATGGCTATTCTCGATCTTGATCTCCTCGTCAGACTTGTGAAGTCGGGACACATACTTCAAGGCCTCGGCAAGCTCCTCAGTAGGCTTAGCTCCAGGTAGGGTAGGGCAGGCATCTAGGTTGAGGCGAGTCGGGGCTAACTCATACTCCTCTATCCTAGGCCTCGTCTTGCTGTGAATCTCCTTGGGTAGCTGATCCCACATACCCTTCATCTCCCTGAGGCGCTTCTTGTCAGACTTCTGCCAAGCCTGCCATGTCCTCTCACACTTGTCCTGTAAGTACTCGGTCTGCCTGAGTGCCTCGATCAGGTGACCCTGGTTGCGAACAGCCTTCTTCCTGATCTCCTCTAGCTCCTGGGTCAGGGTCTTGTTCCGAGATTGGATTTTCAGCATATCAATCCCCTTGGACCTCTCTCGGTCTCCTCTACAGTTGAACTCGGCCTTCTTGTCGTCCAACTCCCTCTGCAACTCCAAGACCTTGCTGTCGAGATAGCAGTTCCTATTGCCTAGGTCGGCTGCTTTGTCCTGTAAGTCAGCGACCTCGGCTCTGTGGACTTCCTCATGATGGTTGAGCTCGTCATGTAGCTTGGCAACTGCCTCGAGCAGACTAGCTCGCTCCAGTGCTCCCTGCGAGTCTCGCTCCTGGCACTCCCACAGAAGAGCCCGGTCCTGACGTCTCTTCTGCTCAAGCTGGGTCACGTACCTGTCCTGCCCTAGTAGGTGAATAGCTGAGACACGAAGGCATCTGTCCTCCTCTGCAAGGATAACTCTGCCGGCTGCGAAACTCTACTCACTAGGGGTAAGGCTGAGGTCGAGGGCCTGGGGAAGTAGATGAAACTCTGTCGTCTTCAGGTGCCCGTAGTGATCCCTCATCACTATGCGAAGTGCCTTGTGTGAGACAGCTCGCAGTCCCTCCTCAACTGTGTCCTCTATGGTCAACTCGGTGGAAGCTGGGACAGTCGGTAAGGTGGTGCTAGCTGGGAACTCAACTGAGGTGACAACTGGTCCTTCGATTCCTCCTCCCTGAGTTGACTTCATGGTGCAGGTGACCCTGACAAGCTCGTCGGGAACTCCTAGCGTGATGAGAACTTGGCAGAGGGTCTGTGCAAAACCCCCGAGCTCATGTAGGTCAAAAGTAAGCTTGGCATGGTCTAGAGGTAGCGGTCCTAGAGGCGGCCATTCGACGTTCGTTGCCATCTGCATGTTTTTAAGGAACAGGTGTTAGCAGGTCAATAAATAGATAAGCCTTGCATAAAAGTAAATGCAGGGTCGGTATATAACCGAAAGAAGGGCTGTCCACGTCCTATTTTATCGTCCATTTCTAAGGGTTTCGTCCTATGGTCAAGTATGGCTCTGATACCAACTGAAACAACCCCGATTTCCATGAAGGGAAATCCACAGAGTCAAAGTGTAATAAGACCGTTGTAGATCATATTACCCAAATTCCAGTTGAATATCACATCCATACAACGATAATATCAGAGTACAATAGTGCGGAATTACATAATTTATTACATCGCCGCATTGGCGGAATCAAAAGTAGCATTCATTCAGAACAGCTTGAAGATAAGATCGCCAAACTCGAGCGTAGGAACGAACCCCTCAACCGTCAAACTCCTCGGAGCTATACTCCTCAGCAGAACCTGCGTGCCAAAATTTATCAGTATGATTTGTACTAGCCACTCCCAACCCTATGAGCATTGCTTTGTGGAAATTGGATGCAAATTGGTTATAATCAAGAGGAACCTAAAAGGCTAGGGTTTCCTATGCATTAACATACCAAGTATATTAATAATAGTTGGTCAAGTTTTAACACCACTCACACACATTCCACCCCATTCCCAATCCAGAGCCAGGTTTCGATCCTGGGATCGATAAACCACCATCTCCACACCATCACCATACCACAGCCATACCATCGCTCAGTCGATAGGCCAACTCCCTCTCGGCACTGTCTCAAGGCCCGTAGCCCCTGGCTACGTCCGAACACTCACTCCCGAGGGAGAATAGAAAGACTCATCTCACTATCTAGTTTAAGCGAAACCCAGGAAAGGTCCATAGCCGACAAGTCGGCATATGTATCGATCGATCAACCATACACTCTGCAGAGGTTTTACATAACCACAAGATCCGCCTTCCTCGCTGACCATCGTCAACTGGGCTGATTCCGGCCGCTTGCTAGCCTAGGATAATGCCACTCTACCATTCAGCCCTGGTACACCCTAAGTCCGGTCTGGGGTGGCTAAAACTATGAGTCATGAGCCAGGTCCACAAGGTCTCCATGAAGTCTCGGAAGGGTGTGGGGGAAATCCTCCGCACCCCGTACCTCCTTACACTATCCGCTAACAACCTAGCAGTAGTGGCAATATCCTACCAAGTAGTCCGGCCATCCCGCACCATATAGGGTGAGTGGTACGTAAGGCTTCCCGATGAATCTGAGTACTAGTAAGTCCTTAGGGATGACCAAGCCAGAATGTCTTCATCAGGGTTTCCATTTACCGTGCCACCACAGCACCTCCACCCTGGGCTCCTCCCATCACAGGATCACACCCAAGGACACCTCATATACCATTTACCCACCACATGTATCCATTCCAGGGGTGCCAAGGTAGCACCCCACGGCATGACTTGCCCCAGGCTCGTCGTATACTCCAACTTGGTCGACACAACCCTCACCCTCCACGCACCCAAGTCACACACGCAGCACTCTCCCCATGGTCCAGATAACACCAGTTTCCACCACACCTCCATATAGTGCAAGCATAGTAGAAGTAGTAAGCAATGAAATATATTAGCAAGCGTGTGACTAGCCTAACAGCAGGGTGAGCAGGGGTAAGGTTGCGTCAAGGTAAAGGCCATCAAGAAAGCATACTACTATGCAAGTCCTACCATAATGTGATCATGACAATAAAGTAAGCGCTAGCATTTTTATATTAGCCATGCGTAATAGGTGCTACGAGATTGGGTGGGATGTGGCACCTTCAATGTAGTCGTCTCTCAGTACTCCTCACGGTACTCACGATCCTCGTCCGTCCGATTTTCCTCCGAGTGCAAAACGATCAGCATTATAGTCGCGTTAGCGGCGTCTATAGAATAACACAAAGAAGCAATGAAAATTCAAAAGAGCCAAATGCACTCAAACATGGGTCCATTGCGTAGAGCTCGATTTTAGATGAATTTTGGTTCTGGTTTCATATTTTTCCGAGGTCGTATGAATTAGTTATGAATTTCCAAACATTAATTCCATTTACGAAAATGAAAAAGGCTAAATTAATCACTGGGTACGACCGTGTCACGCTGTGGTTGGTCCACGTGGCTTGCTGACGTTAGCATCACGGTCCAAGCTGACAGGAGGGGTCTAGCTGACGTCAGCATGACGTCACCAACATCATGCTCACCGACAGGTGGGGCCAAAGGCTATTGGGTCACTGACAGGTGGGTCCGGTCAAGTCAACGTCGATCAACGTTAGTCAACGGTCAGCGGTCAGCGATCGAGGTCAGCGACATGTGGGGCTGGGCTGCGGCGTCGTCGGCGGTGATGTCGGCGTGGCGTCAACATGATCGCTGCCGGCTTCCGGCGTGTGGGTCCCGCGTGGCGTCGCGCATGAGCGTCGCCATCGGCGATGTGGGCGGAGTGTTTGTGCCAGCGACATGTGGGGCTAGGTCAATGGTCAACGTTGACCGATCCAGCGGTCAATCTGGTTTGGTCGGACCGGGCTCTGGTGGGCTCGGGTTGGGCGATGCAGGCCGGCCGACACGGACACGTGTGGCGTCTTTGTGGCTCTGCCGTCGTGGTCGTGGGCTCTTCTTGGGCTATGGTCCACAGGCATGGTCCACGATGGACGCAAGTTCACGGTCCATGGACCTAAGGCAGGGTCCATGGTGGACCAAGTCCATCCCTCTCCTCTCTCTCTATGGTCCACGTGCACCGGGTGCATGGGCATGTGGCCGGCGAGGGGAGGTGTTCCCCTGTTTCTTACCGCGGCGGTGCTCCTACCGGCGGTGAGCTCATGGTAAGCTCCCGCGGTGGCGCTGGTGTCCGATTGGGGTGGGGAAAAGCTTCCCTGGGCCACGGCGACTGTGTTAGTGGGGTCAAAGTGGCGGCCAGAGCTTCCCCAAGGTGCTAGCCACGGCGAGCGGCGGCTCGAGCAGTGCTCGCCGATGGCGAGGTCACATTTGCAGGCTCTTCGGTGGCTCGACTGGGCATATGAGGGCTCCTACGGTTTCGTGGGTGCACGACGAAGGCGTCTAGGGCTCAAGGCGAGGCTTCGGATCCCCAGGTGGCCGGTAGGGATGTCCCGGCAACCACGATGACGTAGTGACGACAGTGAGGCACGCGGGTGAACCACGGGACTCCAGCGGGGTGGTCACGGCGTGCGTGTGAGTTACCCATGGCTTCAGCGAACGGGATGGGCAAGTCAAGGAGGCGCTAGGCGCTCCCAGCAGTACTAGCCACGATGGTCGGTGCTCTGACCGATGGTCGGGTGCTCAGACCGGAGGTCGCGTGCTCGGACCGGTGGTCTGGTACTCGGCACGGTGGTCTAATGCTCGAAGGTAGTCTGGTGCGCCATGGCGGCGGCGTCGACGGCGATGCGCATGCTGGTGCGCTATGGGCTCTGGTGGGGTGTCACGGTGATCTCGGTGTGCGCGTGGGTGCAGGTGTTCCAAGTGGCTGAGGCAAGGCACTGGCCTACGCGCTTCCAGGTGTGGAGCACCATGGCCGACGGTGAGGTTCGACGACAGAGATGGATTGGAAGGCTCACCATAGGTGTTGTGGGAGATAGGATGGCGGTGCAGTGTCAATTCGAGGCCATGTAGCTCCGGAAGCCGTGCAGTGTCGTGCCGACCCGCGTCGGTGATGTAGCCGACGGCGTGGCTCCCGGCTCCGGTGATCTCCTCCCCTACGGCGGCTTTGGCGTTCTTTCCCCCCCCCCTTCTTCCTCTTCTCCCTCTTCTCTCTAGGTTTGGGTGTGTAGTGGATGGCCACCGAGGTGGCGGCGGGCAACGGGACGAGCGCTAGGGCTCCGAGGACCATGGCCTTTATAGCCGAGCTTGGCCATGGAGCTCGGTGATCGGCGGACAGGGATCAAGGGCAATCGCAGCGCTTGCTTGCATCCTATGGTCACGAGGGGTTGCGTGGGCGCGGCGCCAAAGGGGAGACAGGTCCATGCCCCGGGCATGACCCCCTGGCCCGCCCTGCCACCATTGTCGGCATTCTGTCAGAGGAGGGATTCGGCGTGGGCATGGAGAAGATGCACAGTAGCGCTGACAGGCAGGGTCCGTTGGCAGCGGCTTTGCGGGCGAAGTTGATAAGCATGTGGGTGGGCAGCGTGCGGCTGACGCGCGGGGCCAATGTGGCAGCGACTGCTGGTGGGGCTGACGGGTGCGCGGGCGTGAGCGGCCTACTGGGCCGGCTTGCTGGGCCGCGTGCGCGCGCGCTGAGGCTGGCTGGCCGGCGCGGGCCGAGCAAGTTGGGCCGAGCAGCTGGCTGGGAGGCCTTCTTCTCTTCTTCCTTTTCTATTTTTCATTTCTTTTTTCCATTTGTTTGAATTCAAATTTGGTTTAGAATTTGAATTCAAAACTGAGGTATCTTATTTATTGGAGTTTTAGAGAATTTTGTTTAATAATAACTTTTTGATTTATTATTTAAATGGAATTGTTAATCATAGCATAAAGCAAATGAAAACCCAAATCATAATTTAAGTTAACATTGTATGCAACATGTTATTTGTTGGAAATTTAATAATCATAATTAACAAATGATATGCCATGCTTATGTGTTGACTTAGCTTGGGTTACTTCTAATGCAACTCTTAGGGTTGGCTCCTACAATGTCACTCATCATCACATGGGAGTTTTAAGAAAAAAAATTTGTAGTTGTGATTTTTTTTGGTGTGTGGATTTCTGGGTTGTTACACCTCTGTCCAAACGAACCTATGATCCTTTTGTAATAAACTTGTCATCGGCTTGGCAATCTTTGAGAAGTCTGGGATAAAACGGCGATAGTAACCGGCTAATCCAAGAAAACTTTGAACCTCATGAACTGTGCTTGGTGCCTTCCAGTCCATAACCTCTTGTATTTTACTAGGATCCACTGAGATTCCATTCTCAGATAACACATGGCCGAGAAAAGGAACTGTCTTCAGCCAGAACTCACATTTACTAAACTTAGCATACAACTGGTGGTCTCTGAGTCTAGTCAAGACAACCCTTAGGTGCTCGGCATGATCCTATTCGTTCTCAGAGTATATCAGAATGTCATCAATGAACACAATCACGAACTGATCCAATTCCGGCATAAAGACCGAATTCATCAGATACATAAAGTATGCAGGAGCATTTGTCAAACCAAAGGACATGACAAGATACTCGTACAAACCATATCTGGTGGAGAACGCGGTGTTGGGTATATCTTGTGGTCTAATCTTGATCTGATGGTATCCTAATCTCAAATCTATCTTGGAGAACACTTTGGCTTTTGACAATTGATCAAACAAGGTATCAATACGAGGTAAAGGATACTTGTTTTTAATTGTCACCGCATTCAGTGGCCGGTAGTCCATGCACATCCATAAGGAGTTATCCTTCTTCTTCTTCACGAACAGTGCGGGACATCCCCATTCCGATGAACTTGGCCGAATTAAACCCTTAGTCAACAGATCCTGGAGTTGTTTCTTCAACTCGGCTAATTCATTTGGAGGAATGCGATAAGGCCTTCTTGAGATCGATGGTATTCCAGGGATTAACTCAATGGCAAACTCAACATCTCTGTCTGGTGGAAGACCAGGTAACTCATCTGGAAACATGTCTAAAAACTCGCACACTACTAGAATCTTGGTGAGAAGAGTAGTTTGGACTGCACAAGTTGTACTGGCCAGATCTATTCTCTGAGGTAAGGTTAATTGAAATGTACCTTCTCCAACAGGTTCCTTGAGAGAAATGTTTCTTCCCCCAACATCAATTACTACACCCATCTTAGTCATCCAGTTCATTCCTATAATCACGTCCAGAACTAGCCCTGGCATAACTATCAAGTTAAGCTTATACTGTCTGTTTGCTATGCACAGGGTTACTCCCCGGATTATCTGATTAGTTAACAGATCAGCCCCGACTGAACTGATCCGATAAGCACATTCTAATTCAACTATCTTTTGCTCATACTTTCTTGCAAATGCTTGACTTATGAATGAATGAGATGATCCAGAATCAAACAAAATGACTACAGGATGATTGTTGATAGAAAACATACCGGCTGTCATGGGTTCTCCTTCTGGGATGTCATCAATGGTGGTGTGGTGCACACGAGCTTGGTACTGATTGTGCGGCTTCTTAGGATATGGGCAAAACTTCACAAAGTGCCTAGATTGATTGCAGTTGTAACATGGTCCTCTTACTTGAGTAGCAGCTCCTGATGAACTGCCTTGTCCGGTCTTGGCTTGTGGCACCGCCATCTTGAATGGCTTCTAATTCCTCTGAGGTTGCTAGGCATTCTGATTCCTCCATTGGGGTGGCCTGAACCTTGCACCAGGGGCAGGCGAACGATACACATAATGGTTTGCCATCGGGGCCCTTGGCTGGGACGGACCTGACTCAAAAGCTCTCTTGCAAGTCTTGGAAGTAGCATATACATTGTTGTTCTTCTCTTGCTTTAAGCAGTCACTAACAAAGTCATTGAAACCCGTTCTCGTGCTGGTACCCACGTGCTTCATCATCTTGGGATTCAGACCTCTCTTGAAACTAGCGATCTTTTTGGCATCGGTATTCACCATGTTAGAGGCATAGCGACTTAGATTGTTGAATGCATGTAGATACTGTGTCATAGTCTTGGTACCTTGGGTTAGTGCGAGAAACTCTCCAAACTTCATTTCTGTCAACCCAGGGGGAATGTATGTTCCATGAAAAGCCTCCGTGAATTCCCTCCAAGTAATGTGGGCATTAGGTGGAAAAGTGGTGCGGTGATGCTTCCACCACATTCCTGCCGGGCCTTGCAGCTGATGAGCTGCATACTCAGTTTTCAATACTTCTATCATTCTGAGAACACGAAACTTATCTTCCATGGTGTTTATCCACTCTTCTGCATCCAATGGCTCTGCAGCTTCTTTGAAAATTGGTGGTCTAGTGTCCATAAAGTCCTTGAAACTACTATGCTAATTTGCTTCATGTCCACCTGGGTTTAACCCATGGCGGGTGTTGTCAGCGATATGGCGCAATGCAGCTTCCATATTCTGCTGCATGCCCTCCATGTTGCATTGACTTCTAAGGAACTGTGCGAAGAACTGTTCCGCGGTGTACGGTGGAGGAGGAGGTGGTGGCGGTTCATGGTTCTCATTCCCAGCTGCACTGCCACCTGCCTCAGCAGCATCATACACGGTACGATGAGTGTTCGGCATCTGCATATTTCAGCAACAGTAATTATTAGGCGATGTTGTAAAGATTGCAAGCGAATGAAAAATTATGCCATACTGAATTCACTGGAGAGAATAAATTCATACAATAAAACAGGGGCACAATAAGTCATTCCAAATAACACAACATCACTAATTAGATTACTTAAGCGAACACATCGCGTCCATTACAACCAAATTGCCAGCATACATACACTGGACTTTTATGCATTCAGATATCGCATTACTAGCCAAGTTCCAATCACATGCCAAGTCTCATAAGTTCGAAGCAAGATACATTAGGTTACATGCCGACAAAAGAAAAGTCATCGCGATAGGACCTAAACACTAGCGCAAGGCAACTAGCCTACTCCTCGGGGCCGTCGTCGGGGTCGGAGACGTCACCATCGCCCCCAGGTGAAACTACAGGCTCGTCCTCATCGTCGATGTCCATGCCAGCGGCGTCTGGAGGAGCATATGGGCCAACCCCATTGTAGAGCATGTGAAACTCCTCGTGCAGGTTAATGTTGTACTCCTCTAGCTCATCGACCCTCTGCAGCAGCAGGTCCCTCACGTTCCAGGCTTCATTCCTTTCCTGAACCAACTGTCCAATCATGCGGTCTGCATTGTTGTTGGCCTGAGTCAACGTATGCACCCACTGCATAGCTCTATCACCTCTCTCTACCACATGGTCCCGCTGTAAGCTCATATCAGCCAACTGCTCCTGCAAACTAGCTATAGCATGTGCCTGCTGCTTCTTCTGCTTTCTTGCCTTGAGCTTATCATCACCACGCAAGCCAGTCAAAGTCCAGTAGGTACACTCAAGACCCTGATACGCTCTGATAGCGGCAAACATAGCACTCATAGCATGGTTGTCGCTAGCCTGTCCCTCAGCCGGACCTCTGACCAAAGCACTTCCCTGAGGCTGAACCCAAATAGCATCACGAGGATCATCCCTAGGAAAGGTGCCAGCTAGAGCTGCTGCAAGCTCATTGGGAAATATGCTCATGATGTCCCTGATGATGCGGAAAGCTGCTCCCTCTACACCCTCACCAGGAGTGCGACCCTCAAACTCCAAGTGCCAACCGTCCCACTCTGGAGCATCACCAAGAGCAGGAACGGTGATCTCTACCACTGCGAGTACATCCTCTGCTAACTGGCTCTCATTCCATGAGTACACCGGCTCTTGACCCTCTGGGTACCCCACATCATGGAGCACTCTCCAAAGCAAGGTCGGCATGCCAAACTCGCTCAAGAAGGTGTCTGTGGTGCGGTGCTCCCTCAGGGCCAACTGACGTCGAGGTGCCCTTCCTCCGGTGGACTTACGGGCAGTCTACTTCGTGTGAGCCATCTGTAGCAAATTTTTGTTTTATTACCCACGTGAGAACAAGGTTAAGTTGTCATTTTTATCAAAATGAGATAATCAACTTATAAGGGGAGGAACAATGCCATGAATGATATGTAACAACATGATGCATGCACGTTCCGTGCGCGTTCTCACCAACTTAGGAAAATAATAATTGCTAGCGGCATAGAGCGGTGGCATACAGCGATCTCTCATAACGTAGCTAATACGTATTACTACGATAAGCGCTTTGTTATGTACCGCAAAAGATCCACTTTAGCCCAACCCTTGACGAAGATGAAAATTATGCATGAAATCGAGAAAGTAGTCTACTCGCTCTACACGCATTCCCGGATCACGCGCATAACGGTAGCAACTACCGAACCATCGTCCGATCGACGCGCATCGTCACCACAGGACGGAATTCTCCCACACATTGGATACCTTCATACAAACACGCGTATGGCATGTAAATAATCCGGCATCATATAAACACTTCCCTAGATCGGCAGTGTATCCGATCATGCTCTCAGAACTCTCACTTACCGAGGCGTAGAGGCAACGAATCCATACAATACCACTCAAGTGAATGGCACTCATACAATAGCACGTCGTATGAGCGACGAAATAGAAATATGATTCAAAGACCCACAAGTCAGTACTTAAATAAGCCACCTAGAGTCCTTAACTGGGCATAAAGGATATGACCACTGGCACACTAGTAAGTTTTAAATTAGAGGTTAAAACACCTATATGCTATAAGTTCGTAATTAGTTTTGTAACACAAAACCCATTTGTTTTAAATACACGCATGAACAGTAATCTGCTAAACCTTGCTCTGATACCAGCTTTAACAGAACCGACCAATTATACGAGATTAAGTAAGAAAATCTTCCGCCGAAGCAGACAATTTAGCTAACTTAAGCCCGTATAACCCGGTAGTCTGTGAAACCACGAAGGATTTCAAACCAATCGACATACAAACCAAGATCGTACAAGTTTAGCAAGTACCGTCACACGTTACATAAAGTTCGCAACGACAGTTGATACATTAGAGTTTAGAACATAAAGTTATTACATACCAAGTTCAAACTGAAATAGCGGAAGCAAATAGTTTTAAAGCCACACACACACTTTTGATTCAGATACAGTGCCAGTAGGTAGTCATTTCCAACAAAAGCATCAGATGAGAAATACGGAGTGACCATTTGCCCTTGGTCCTAGTTGTCACCCATCGCCGGGTACAGGCAGTTAATGCAATAGCCGTAGTACATTTGACCATCTGCAACAACAATGGGAACAATGCCCTGAGTACGAGAAGGTACTCAGCTAGACTTACCCGTCTTAAACCAAAATAAAACGACACCAAGGATTTATGCAAGGCTTTCTTTAGTGGGTTAGCTGACTCTTTTGTGAAAGCATAAGTTATCATGAATAAACTATTTTAAGTACTTTGCATCATCTTTGTTATAACCTATCCATCTAGGTAAGCACCTGTACTATAGCAATCACATGATTAACCAATAACATCCAGTTACCAATTTAGCTTTAGCATAACTCACATCATCCAGATAACCATCATTGTTCCATAATAATTACTATGAAGCCGTAGCTCGAGTCAAGTGCTCACTATCCAGGAGCGATGGCGATTCGAATCGATTCCTAACCAGCTGGTGATTTATTCCTCACATCATCTAGATAATGCATGAAATGTAGATGACCATGTTTAACTTCATTGGACATAGTAGTAGCAAAGCTCTTCTACAAGGGAGTCAACATCATCCAAGAACATGTACTACTATCTACTACGACAACCACTGTACTAACATACCAAATCACCACAGCAAACTAATATGCTACAAAGATACACCAAACAGAACATTATTAACTAAACTCGCATTAAAGAAGATCATTTGATTTCATTTTAAACTAGGGCTACACAGCAACATATATTTCTAGTGTTCATAAAAATCTGAGAAAATTACAGTAGCATAGTACTACTCTAAGTAGACTACCATAAAATTTTCATGTCATTTGAGTAAGTAGAATAGCCTACACAAAAATGACAAGGCATAATTGCTTAAAAAGGCATAAATAGAAAACCTTAGTTAAAAGTGCCAAGCAATAGATTTCATATTTTTCCTAACATCCTTAAGGTACTGGGATACTCCCCACAAAATTTCATGGTCATAGGATTCCTAGATAATTTACAAAAATTTACACAAATATCAATCAATGATAAAAGAAAAATCTATAACTCAAAAACCACACATGCAATGACTCTCAAATTTTTACCAGAGCTTATACTAAGCAAGAATAGCTTACCCACAGAACTTCATAATTTTTGGACCACAGAAACTCTAGATATAAAATAAACAAGTTTGCATGCATTCAAAAACACATTTCAAATTTCCATTGAAATCTTCCTAAATTTCTACTGTAAGTATCAAGACTATATTTTTCCTAAATACTAGACTTCCTAAGGAACACTACCAAATTTATTTCACAATTTTTGAAGCTACAAAACTGGAGATACAATTATTACAAAATAGCATAGAAAATATGTTAATTTGAACTAGCCTATCACTAAACTGTCACTGACGTGTGGGACCCGCTTGTTAGCAGGACCCGCCTGTCATTGACACAGAACAGGGGAGATGGCACGCGACGGCGCGACGATGGTCGAGCTCGCCGACGGTGGCTCCTCCGGCAAAATCGACAGCACCTACACGATCTACGTGACGAGCCACGTCGAAAGGTGCTACCGGAGAGACCTAAGACCTAGCGGAGGGGGCTCGTCGCCGGTGATGGCGGCACGGCAGCGCTCCGGCGCGAGACGCTAGCGACAGCAAGCCATGACTGACTCAACCGAGCTTGGCATGAGCTATCGGGGGCGCTACGGTGCTACCCAAGCAAGAATAGGGGGACGAGAAGCCTCGGTGGCAGTTGGCCGCGTAGAGCTCCAACTCCGGCAAGACTCCATCATGGCGGGCGGTGGAGGAAATGGCCAATGTGCCCTTACCAAGACCCAATCGGTGCAGCCAAGGGGTGGAGGAGGTAGAGGGGAACACGACAGAGCTGCAGAGTGACTAGTAGTCGCATTTTTGCGGCGGCGAGAGAGCTAGGCTATGGTGGAGCGGCTCGGCACGGCTGCGGCTGCTGTGGTGACGAAGGAAGGAGACAAAGGAAATGAAAAATGAGCGGGTGAGTTGGTCGGGCAGGCGCGCGGGGGATTAAGGCTAGGCCAGCGGTGCCAGGACGGCCGCGGCGCGTGGCTTGCGAGGTCAGGCGACCGGCGACGTGCGGCATACACGGGGCGGTGAAACACTGAAACGGTCGGCACTATAGCAGCGATTCAGTTCAAACATCAGAGCAAACAACCGGCCTGACAGCATGTTTTCGTCGATCCATAACTCCTAAACCGTTGGTTAACAACGAAAACCGTCAAGATATAAGTTGTAGCCCTAAGTACCAGCTACAAAACTCATTTAGAGATCAAAGTCTAATTCACAAAGGACAGAGAGTAAAATTAGGCCAAAGTCGAGCTCATGAAACTGAAAACTCGGTTTCCATACTTAGAAAATTTCTAAGTGTTGAACCCAACCCAAAATCTGACTTGTGGGACCAATTAGAGCATGTTGTGCATATTTTCATGAGTTGGTCATAAAATAACTTTTGTTCCTTATAAAATTTGCTACCACTTTGCTTTAGGTTGCTCAGGCATGCATAGACTCTAAGTTGCACTTTTTAAACAGTCAAACCAAAAAGTCCTAAGGTCAAAACAAGTCAAACCATGACTTGGAAACTTAATTAGGAAAAATGATCAACATGAACATGGTTCCTAATGACCTTCTAAGTATAACTAAGTTGTTTAAAAATATATTTAGCCATACCACACATTGGTCACACAAGAATCAAGCACTGAACGTACTGAAACAATGAAAAACAATTGAAATGTTACTTTTGTTTCATAGTCATGTTTCACATGTTGCATGATCTTGTTGCAACGTACTAACTAGCTATGTTCCACTAAAGTGAAGTTGCACATGTTGTACTTGGGTGTTGCACACTATTCATATCACAATAACAAAAAAACAACACTCATGAAATATACAGTATGTTGCAAGGTTTTGATAACATGTTTCATGTGATATATGCTCATGAATGGATGAATAATGCTCATGTTCATGAAATGCAAGTGCAATTATGCAAGCCTAACACTAGGGGTGTTTTAGGGCTGCACCTTGTCCGACCACCGAGGCTGTGAGCTCCGCCTCATCCGACCACTAAGGCTACGAGCTCTGCCTCATCCGACCACTGAGGTTGCGGGCCCTGCCTAGCCCGACCCCTGAGGGTTGGGTCCGCCTCGGCTGACCCCTGAGGGGTGGCTCCACCTCATCCAACCCTCGAAGGTTGGCTTCACCATGGCTGACCCTCGGGGATGGGCTCCGCCTCGCCCGACGTCTGAGGGTGGCTCTACCTCACCTGATACCGGGGCCACAGGCTCTGCCTCGACCGACCCCTGAGGGTTAGTTCTGCCTCGCCCGGCCTTTGAGGGCTAG